>CM068964.1:4406490-4417391 GCA_035128595.1 Eptatretus atami
GAGAGGAGTTCTGTGGACCCCGACTATTCGCCACACGAGCTCTGCTACGAGCCTTGAGTCCCACACGTGCGACTGGGACCAAACCGACGACCTTTGGCAGGTGCCGCACTATGGAGCACGCTTTCCCTCTGACGACCAGGTACCCACCGAACTCTGACCCCCAGCTTGTCTCTCTTCACGGCTGGGAGGGTCAAATAAAGATTCTGGGGTTTCTTTTCTTTTTGTGTGTGTGTGTCTGTGTGTGGGCCCGTCTTTAAGTAGAACTGAGTAAGTGTTTTTGCTTATTATAAATATTTCCCTGCTTGCATATTTGCGCCAAGTCTTGCCTTTGTCTTTATTTTACTCTTCATAAATTTATTAGAAATGTTCCCAGTCCATTTCTGTCCCTTCTTACATTGGTCTAGCATGGTCCGGGGGTCCCGGGTCTGAGTATAAGCGGGGTTTCATCCCGGTAATCGTCTATCATTGCCGGGACGTCCTGGGCAGCCTCGACTGCAAGAGCCGAAAGGTAGGTGGCAAAGCGGTTGTCGTAGTGTGAATCTACGCTGCGGTAGAGTAAATCCGGTTCGACCAGGCGTTCGAGGGCGTGGCTTCCCGGTAGTTTTATGTTCCTCTGTATGGAGACTTTTGGGACACCCTGTATATATTCATTAGCATATATATATATATATATATATATATATATATATATATATATAAAAAATATAAATAGTGTATATATATTTATATATACTAACAAATATCGTTTATATAATACATTATAAATAAGCATTAAAATAATTTGTTTGTGGCTGCTAACATATGCTGTGCAGCATGTTAAAATCGGTTATTGATGACAGTTTCAATATTTAAATGACAGTTTGAGTCCGTGGGTTCGATGTCTGTGTGGTGTAATGCATGTCTCAAGGTGAAGTGTCTATCGCTTCAAATATTATTATATAAAGTGGTGTATGATTAAAGTTAGTCATATGTGTACGACTTTGAATGAAAGTAACAATTAAATCGTGTTTGAATAAGGACATTGCATTGCCGTTTGTCTTCGGCCACAACATTGAGGTTGTGCGTCCATGATGTGGAGTAATCTACTGATGTGGACCTACGAGGGGGTTGTGGATCACCATTTGGTTCTGGGCTGAAAGGATCGAAACCTCGATGAAAAACGATGTCCAACTGATGATCCGGACAGTTGGAAATCAGTCAATTGCTTATAAGTTGAGGTTATAACTTCAAATAAAATAGCTTTGTAAATACTTAAGAGTATATAATATGTGTGTGTGTGTGTGTGTGTGTGTGTGTTGTGTGTGTGTGTGTGTGTGTGTGTGTGTGTGTGTGTGTGTGTGTGTGTGTGTGTGTTGCCTACTCTGGCTTCTTTCTTGGGACTGTGCAGTAATTGGTCTTTATTTTGATTTTATTCCATCAAGGGGATCATTCTTACATGTCATATATGCAATACTTCCTAACAACCCAAAATGATTATGTAGCGGGATGCACTGTTCATCTTGCATGAACATTTAAGAATAAAATAGAAATTTGTCATTGTTTCGAAGCCCTGTGTTTATTCAGAGAAAGGTCATTTATTGTATTGCATTTTAAAATAGGTGTGTATGCTTCCATCTCCACGTAGCAAGACCCACCCGCTGTTCCTTTTACAATAGTGACAAAATTGCATTGTTGATTTCTTCAAAAATCAATTGCAAAGTTCTTGTACAACCCAAAAATGAAAGATAGTATATAAAATAAGGAGCTATGTCGTGGTATACAATTATTCATTTTCGTGTGCAAAGAAAGCAATTTGTAATATTGCTTTTTTTTTTTAAGCGAATGCTTCATGCAAGTCGGCAAAGGTCACATCCAGTATGGTGATGCCAGAGACAAACACTCAAACAATTGCATTTCGATCAATCCTTCATTTTTTCACAAACTTTCAGAGTTATGCATTGGTATTGTACACAAAACCAGCCTGAAAAGGGACAGTTTTCCGAGATCGTGGAGCCGCACCTGCTCTGATGAAAAACCACAATCCATTAAATTACATGTCAATTTGAATGTTTTGTAAATACACCGAAGCAGAAATAAGTTTGGGCCATTTTGTCATGCAAATGAATCCTCCATTTTCGCTTTGCAACATGCACGAGGAACTAATGTAACGTGATTAAACAGGGTGATGGAATAGACACTCGGTAAAACGACGATGAAACCTGTAATTAAAACTCCTTTAAACCTTCATTTCAATTGAATTATGTACTTGAACACTGCAGAGCACAAGTCGCCTTCATAAATTCCAACAACCTCCAGTTTTGCAGTACTTGGACATTTCTATCGGTGGTGTATAAGAATGCTCATGGCGCTAAACTTCGGGATTTCTTTGTTTTTATGACCTTTAAAGACATTATTTCATTAAAATTGAAGTATATAATTTAATTCTGCGTGGGGTATCGTGGCCTACAAACTCTCAAGTTATCTGCGACCACCGAAGGTGGACGGAGGTTACGTTTTTCACATGTCTGTCTGTTTGTTTGTTTGTTTGTGTGCAGATATCTCAAAAGTTGTGGGCAGATCCGGATGACATTAGGTGGGCAGGTTGGGTATGTGACAAGGAGGAACTTGATTCGATTTTGCTGAAGATCCGGATCTGGTTACAATAATTTTTTAAGTGATTCTTACCCATGAGAGATTGGGCCAAAAGTAATACTTTTGGATGTATTACTTTTGTATTAAAAAGTTATAGATGGATATGGACGAAACTTGACAGACGGGTTGGGTGTGTGACAGTGACAAATTGATTCGATTTTGGTAAAGACCTGAATCCGGATCCGGGCGAAGCAAGGAGTGGGAGACTACATGGGGTGGATGAACACTTAAGCAGGGACTTGAAGCAAATGTGATGTTAGCTGACTTTCAAGCAGGTGGAAGATGACCTTAACAAATTATAGAGTGAATAGAGCAGAATGTTTGTGAAGTACATTGTCTTTTAATTGAATCCATCAGCAAAGCACTGATACTTTTGCTCGTGTTCAATATTGCAAACTCCCTTGCACACAGGACAGTTTGCAGACATATAGGCTGTCTAAGCACTTGTGGTGTGAGGCAACATAGATCAGAAAAGAGTTCGGCAGTCAACAAGCACATGGCATCACCACCAAAAAAAAGGAATCATCTTTTTAGAGGGGAGGGTGTTTCATATTAAAAGGAAAAGTTTTTTTTTTTTGCAAATAGTTTACCTCCTTGGCCTTGTAGAATATTTTGCTTCTCCTTTGGCATATATTTATGACAAGAACATGCCATGATTTCATAAATTTATGACAAGAACATGCCGCGTTCAATGCACCGGACACTTTCCCATTTGGATTGCCTGCAATATCATTCAGAGAGCCCCTTGGTGTGAGTCCAGGGTACTGGATATCGAAGCAGCACAATGGCAATGAACAATTGTATTCAAATGAAAGAAGAAGACAAAGATCACAGTTTGTCAAATTTATGAAACCATGGCATATTCTTGTCATAAACTATATGCCAAAGGAGAAGTAAAATATTCTACATATATGAAAGGAACTTAATGCAGGAAGAGTCCTTTGGCGATCATGCGTGCATTAACGTTGTGTATGGTTTTTAAAATTGTTATGGAACACGTTTTTATTGGCTGTTTAAAGTTTAATAACCTTGTCTTCATATCTTATTTTAAAGTGTTATAAGCCAATCTTTATTGTGTTTTAACAGCATAGTTTTAACTGCAATTAAATTATATTTAATTGCACCTGTGTTCATGTCAAGTGATGAGATTCTGGTGGTTTTGTTCATCTGTGTCATTTAATGCAGAGGAATAAGAACGATAAAATACACTTAATAAAAGTATCAGGAATGTGCAAGCATGTTGTACAGAAAAACAAAAAGGCTCAGTGATCGTGAGGTCATCAGAAGGCTGGGATATGTTGAGCGGTCTGGTCGTGGGAAGGGGGGGGGGATTTAAAGGTGCAATGCTGTGCCAATTGCTCAGAGACACTTCCAGATATAAATCTTCAGATGGACTGCACAGTTTGCTTGCAATGGAGAGTTTAAAAGATATAAACTTTGCTGGAGAGAATAACTGCTGGTATGCTGGTACCACTACCATGGGATGTATGTCTATACCATAAGGAAAAACGTGGTGTGTGTGCCAAAATGTGCTGACCGTCATGGACAAAATAATGCTGACGTTTTAAGTGATATTTATCATGACATCTATACCTTTGTGTGTGTGTGTGGTGTGTGTGTGTGTGTGTGTGTGTGTGTGTGTGTGTGTTGTCCTCCATAACTCGCAAACCATAAAGCCGAGCAGCCTGAAACTTGACATGCATACTAAGAAACTCCAACGAAGTGCAAGAGTGAAAATTGGGTGTTGGGTAATTAAAGCACCCCTTTTGAAGATAATTAACAGCTTTATTTAATTATATATTTTATCAGGCGCATCCCTCAATGGGGTCTTAAGGTGTTTCCTGAGTATCCTCGCTGGGATCTGAAGCCATGTTTTATTGACCTGCTCAACCATGCTTGACTTGACAGGAACAAACAATTTCTAACGATAAAGTTTTTTTTGTTTTTTTTACTTTCCTCACTCATATATCAAATGTCTGTTCATATAGATACGAATTGCTGGTACAATGCAATGCCTTATAAACGCATGGAGATGCCAGCATTTGTGGCTTTATTTCATTTCCGCACATGCAGTATATTCGAGAATCCCTTAAACCTAAGTTGAATTGCAAAATTTAAGCTCCAGAATGAAAACTTAGAAGCAGTTGCGACTCCTAAAAAAAAAAGTGTCATTTGTGCAATTCGACATATTTGACAAATAAAATTTTAGGAGGCGTTTGTAGTGATCACGGTGGGTGTTGTAGCGCCTTGGTGAGGAGTCAGTTGGTTAATGGCATCAAAATTGAACAGGAAATGGCACGCGTATGCAAATGAGGCGATCGCTGTGCCTTTGTGATGCTCCGCAGATATTGTTGCTGGCCTGACGTGCATGCATGCGTGGTTTTTGTTTGTGAAATGAAGGGAGGTGAAACAAATGAAAGAATGTAGGATGAAGGCCTAACTAAAGCCCCAACACAACACATCTTCTCCCATGTACCCACTAGACATATGGAAAGGGCTAACTAGACGAATACTAATGAGATAACTGTCTTAGGATCGCGATATGTTGGGTGCCATTGCTCGGAGGAGTGCCGGTTTTGCAGAACCGCAACATAAACGCACTCCTGGATGAAATACATGCATTTCCCACATTAGAATAGTATTTGAAACAAAAAAACGGGCTCAGAGCAAGCCAATGTGTTGTTAAAAAACGCTTGTATAGGCAAATAAGACCGTTTTTTTGTGAATTGATTTCGCAGTTGAAAATTTTTGTTTTACTCAGAAAAAGCCAAAATACACATTATTTCATGTAAACACGAGTTTCTGCATGGAATAGTGATTTAGACAAAAAATGGGGTCAGACACTAATGTGTTGTGAAAAACGCTTGTACAGGCAAATTTGACTGTTTTTGCAGAATAAGGTTTCTTGTTAAATGTGTTGTTTGCCCCAACATGCAACATACACAATATTTGATGAAAATCGCGTTTTTAACAAAAAAGTTTATTGGAACATGAAACGGAGTTGGAACAAGTAAGTGCTTGTGATGTTAAAAAACACTTCTCTTGGAAATAAAACCGTTTACATGAAAAAGGTTTTTTCATGTAAATGTGTCGGTTGGTTATACAGGTAAAATACATACTATTGATGAAAAGTACACGTTTCTTCATACAGTAGTGATATTGGTAATAAAATAATAATAATAATAATAAAACCGTGTCAGAACAAGCTAATGTGTTGTGAAAAACACTTGTACAGGCAAGTTAGACTGTTTTTGCATAAATAAGGTTTCTTGTCTAAAATGTGTTGTTTGCCCTCACACATGCTAACATACACCAATATTTGAATGAAAAACTCGCGTTTTTACAAAAGAATAGTTATTGGAACATGAAACGGGGTTGGAACAAGTAAGTGCCTTGTGATGTTAAAAACACTTTCTTAGGAAAATAAGACCGTTTTTACATGAAAAAGGTTTTTTCATGTAAAATGTGTCGGTTGGTTTAATACAAGGTAAAATACATACTATTTGATGAAAGTACACGTTTCTTCATTACAGTATATGATATTGGTAATAAAAAATATAATAATAATAATAATAAAAAACCTTCAGAACAAGCTAATGTGTTGTGAAAACCTTGACAGGCAAGTTAGACGTTTTTGCATAATAAGGTTTTGTCTAAAATGTGTTGTTTTGCTCAACACAGCTAACTACACATATTTGATGAAAACGCTTTTTAAAGAGAATAGTTATTGGACATGAAACGGGTTGGAAACAAGTGCTTGTGTATAAAACCTCTTTAGAAAATGACTGTTTTACAATGAAAATTTTATGAAAAGTTCGTGTTAATACAAGAAAATACATACTATTTGATGAATATCACGTTTTCTTCATTACAGTAGGATAGTAATAAAAAATAATAATAATATAATATAAAAACATGTCAGAACAACAATTGTTGAAAAACTGCTTGTTAGGCAAAGAGTTTGGCTAATAAGAATGTGTTGAGTGTTATTTTGGTCTCATATAGAATGTGTTGTTTTCTTAGTTCAAGCTAAACAAGCTATTTGATGAAAAAAAAGCGCATTTCTGTAAAAGAAAGTTATTTGGAACACAAAAAGGGGTCAGAACAAGCTAGTGTGTTGTTTAAAACGCTCGTATTCGGCAAATTTGACTGTTTAAAATGTGAAATATTACAAGCAAGCACACCTTGCAGGAAAATTGCAGGGATACAATCTGGTCCAGTAGCTTTTGAAATATCCGCCCTTGAATGACTTTCCAGACTTCCTGAGGAGTGATAATGACAGAGATATACATGATGTCTACATGGAGGGACGGGTTGGTAATCATCGATTTTGGTCATCAAATGTGGAAGTTTGCAACAAACTCAGTAAAGAGGTTGGCTTATCAATAGGGGAAGGAAGGATTCAGGATGGATGATGGATTTTGTTTAACAACATGTCAGCAACTCTCCAAAAGTCCCTGGAGCTTAGGCATTGTGAAAATAGAGTTACAAAGAGACTTGATAATGGACTAGCTTCACTATAATTTTCTGCAGTGGTTACTACAAGTCAAAATGACATGAGCTTCAGCAGATACAACTCATGGTACCGATGGAAGAAGTGGTTTCGTGAGAGATAGCAGTAGCACAAGCAGGATGAACAAGGCTGGAGTGAGGTTTCACTGATAGATCCGGCAGGAATGAAGAGATCCGTGCCAGTTGAATCAATTCGGTGCCTTAGTGGTCTGCCTCAGAAAGGCTGAGAAAATATTGACTAACAGGGAATATCCACAGGAAATATCAAAGGATCCATCAGCTTTGCCATACGAGAACGGTTCGGTGAAATGAGCAATGATTCAAAGCGCTCAAGCAAGCACACAACGGAACGAGGCACTCTCACCACTTAACATATGCGTCACCATGGAAACAATACTGTCGTGTGCCAGCAAATGCTGTCGGGTCTGTCGTTTTCAGTTTTTCTCGATTCTTGTGACAATTTCTCCAAACTAATTGATTGAGTTAGAAGCAACTAAGAGTACGAAGAAGAGGAGGAAAAAAGATAAATAATGGGGACTTTTAAGGAGGTTCCTCCTAACAAGCTTATCTATCTATGGACCCTACCATTGTGTATTTTGGGGGAGGGAGTTTGCATGTTTGTAGATCTGAAGATTAGGGTGAAAAGTAGAAGTAACATAAAAGTATGAAATGCAAGTTTCATTCATATTATGAGTATGCATAACAAGGGTACGCCTATGAACATTTCATTGGTTGTAGTATTGTTTTGAATCCACTCGGCAATGGCAGCCATTTTTGCTAACATGATAAAGTACCTCTCTTAATCACTTGCTCCACTTTCCGAGCAGCTTGGCGAGCGGCTTGCAAAGCGGTTGGTACGGATAGACGCCTTGAAAGCGATAGAAAGCCGCTTGCCTATCGGAACAAACCCCAGCCTTGATCCGCTTGCCAAGCGCTTGCAAGGCGGTCGATATGGAATGGCTGGCTTAACGAGCGATAGCAAGTTAACTTGCTTACGGAACACACCCCCTGTTTCACAACTGGTGCTGTTAAAAGCAGCTCACATTCCACTGTTGCTGGTATCACAGGCATCGCTGAAATTTCAAAAGCCCATCTCAAAAAATCGAAAAGTTTGTCGATCTCGTCTTTGGTTCGATAAATAAATTTTAAAAGACAACATCTCAGAGGGACATGTGCTCACACCGTCATTCACACTCCAGTTAATGCAGAGCAGTCCATTGAGGTAAGATTTTCATTTGATAGGGTAGGGGGCTCCCCCCGATTCTTCATGATCTTCCATTGATGAGATTTACAACAACTGTTGCACGATTGTTTTTTCTTTTGTCCCATGTCGATCTCGCAATATGTAAGGTATGTGATTGAAAGGATTTGCTCACTTTCCATGATTTGGCTCTTTCATTAGGAGTGACAATTTACTGAAGCACGTCATCACCACTGAAAGAGCTGGAATCACAATTACAAGCTTGAGTTGGAGAGCCCTTTTGTCTGACAGAACGGTGCAGAGGTAGCACTCTTGCTTTTGAGCTGGCAAGTCTGTGTTCGATTCCCAACCAACCTCAAACTGCCGTCGATCTGGTGCATTGCAGGCAGGATGCTGCATCGAGGTACACACCCACCCTCAGGTGGACGTTAACTGCGTGTCACTTCTGCTATAGCATTAGTTTAAGGTAAAAGTCCCATGGTGTCATTCGTGAAGAGTAGGTGAGTTATCACTCGTACCCTGAACAAAGTCAAATGTAAGGCCTGGTCATCCAAGCTCATGAAAACTTGGCCAGTCTAACACACTTTGTGAACACCAACAGCTCAGCAGCTCAGCTCAGACCAAGGATCATGGTCTTGCAATCAATCCCAGGTCAAGACCATTCTGTTTTCGAACATCGACGCTCAGCGTTCTCAAACACAATAAAGTCATCATAATATAATGGGCGTAAGCCTGGAACTTCTAGCACACTTCTCTCCGAACATATTCTGTTCATACTTCCGAAATCTTCACATTATGTGTTCCAGGTATTTACGCAGGTGATAGCGGATTCAAAAAATCGAATATAGATATAATTTTAAGAGGGAATCGTATGATCACATCATGCAGCGTTCGGCGGCAAACCGACGGCCGGCTCCAAGAAAGATGCTTTACTGAACTAAGTCCATGAGAATCAGGACGTTTGTTCAACTCAACATTTACGACTTTTAATTCCTGCCCATGTTGTTAATCTGTTGATGGAGGTATATAGAAACGATGAGATGTCAAAATCGTTTGTGTACTCGTCCGGCACATATGGTCAAGGCCAACAATCTAAAGCGACCGGTCTCAAACGCTACCATGGGCACCAGACACGCCACCAATATGAACTTGAGCTGTTGAATGCGGTGCAAATCCAAAGAAACTACCGTACCGAGTATTGTGATCCGTCCTGTCCCCCATACCGTCGTACATGGGTATGCTGCTCGTTCTTTGATCACTTCTGTTTTAACCTTAAAAGATGATTCTCCGTCTGCACCTGATTATTTTCTGTCATGGGATGGGTTATACCTTTCTTGGAAGAAATGAGTGAATCATTTTGCCAAAGTTTTTGTCAAGGACATTATTAGGAATAATTATCAAAGATGCTTTTTGTAACATGCATAAATATGTCAGCGTGAAAAAAAATGGAATGGTTGTTTAAATGTTGGCATTATGTGATTTTCAAATGACATTAAGGGTTTTCCTGCTTCCCAGCATCATTTTTCAATAAGTGTTCTACCCTTTACATTCCTATCAACACATTTTACATGAGCACATATCAAAAAGGCTGCCATTAATATCGTGGCATATTCGTCACCTTACTAGTGGGTCAACACTTGTCAACTTTGGTCCTTGAGCTTTGAGATCAGAAAACAGAATTGCCCCTGCACAATCCAAAACAAACGATATAACACTTTTTTAAAAAGCAACAAAGCAACGTGATGCAGCTCTTTGCCAGCCCATCAGCCAGAGATTTGGTTAAATGGTCCAAGACCTGAGTGACAGTGTGGTGGCGCAATGGGGGATGTTGATGGGTTTCAGCCATTGCTGCTGTCTGTTTGCTTTTGGAAAAGCATGAAAAAACTGATCTGTTCAAGGAGGCTGCAAAAATTGTAAACTTTAATCACCAAACATTCAGATGCAAGCAGTTAATGATAACAAAAATAAATAAATGCTCCGTGTGGAGCAATTAACAAAAAAGAGTGTTCGAAAAATGTGACGCTCGATAAATTATGACGCATCGAATTAAAAAGTAATAAAAAACATAAATGGCAAAAAGGAGGAGAGATGTTCTCAAAAAAGTAGGTAAAACAGATGTAGATGGTCAATAGAGAAAGGATCTTGTGAAAGACATCCCATATATAAAGACGGAAAAGCGCTCATCAGGGCTTCCCTGGGGTAGCAGGAGAAGAGATTAAAATTAAAAGAGTAGGCCGCACAAGGCAATAATAAAAGGGACAGAGAGCAGAAGAAGATAATTAGAACGAGAAACAGGAAAATAAACAGAAAGTAGCACTGGACGGAAAATAGGAGTAGTGAGGAAAAATGTAATTAAAGGTGAAGAAATAAAGGAGAGCAGAGAAAGTGGAACACATGATAGAAAAATAATAAAATATAGAGAAAAAAAGAGCTGAGGACAGTGATAGAAAGAAAGTTGAGACTGGTTAAGCAGTGTGAGGGCTAATGTGGGATGTGTTCCTCGGAAGGCCAGATAATGGTGAGAAATTGGGAGAGGAGCGATGGGGAGCGAGATGAC
>CM068964.1:4456870-4483583 GCA_035128595.1 Eptatretus atami
AAATCATAACCGCACTAGACATCGAAGTGTCAAGCCGCTGTCATACCGAAGAAAAGAAACAAAAAACCAGGGAGTCTGGAACACTGACGCTAACCATTACCCTGACGTGTTTCGACTTATGAGTAACTTACAAGTAACGTGTGTGGACGTGTGTCAACGATCGCGTAACGTGCCTACAACACGTTACTCATAGGTTGAAATAAGTTTTGGGTACGCTAAACATTACCTCGACGTGTTTCGACTTATGAGTAACTTACAAGTAACGTGTGTCGACGTGTGTTAACGATCGCGTAACGTGCCTACAACTTATGGCCAGCGTTATGCAGAACGTGTGAGTCATACGCTGGCATACGTCGAAAAATTTCAAGCATGGAAAATTTGTCAAACACCTCGGCGTACTACGACGTATGCCAGCGTACTACGACGTATGCCAGCGTGCTCTTAACGTATACAAAACTTACCCATACGTATTCGACGTGTGCCAGCGTTTTAGACAAATTTTTCATACGTCGGCATACGCTGGCTAAATCGTCAAGGTGTGACAGGGCCTTTAGGAAGGCTTCAACGGAAGTGTGATGATACTTCCCTGCCTGGCAGCTCGCTATCTACACCATCGGGGAAATGACTCACGGGCTTGAGTTTCACTGGATTTCAACGAAAGTTAAACTGCGTTTGTGGCCCTATCCTCCCGCAGCACTTTGCTCTTTGCACCCGCAGCTTTGTACCACGTGCCACATCACAGCTCTATCTTCAGTGGGTTTTCGCTCCTTTTATTCAAGGGACTACTATCATTGAACCCCTTTTGGTGAGCAGCTTATTCCCATGGGCACTTGCCATTTACGACAACTGAGTCACCGAGTGGATCTTATTATTTTGTGGACACGACGCCGAATTGGTTGACTAGTGATACGCCATTTCTTGCTTCTTGTTGAACTCATGATTGTTTAGCAGCTTATGGGCACTCATGCTTAGCAGCTTATGGGCATTGCTCAGATCAATCTTTAACGGTGCGAAGTAATCAATCTTTAACGGTGAGTAGAAGTTGACAACTCGATTTTCCTTAACTTCATTTCATGTGATAGGAAAATATTCAAGTTATTTTGTGAGTTGACAGCCAAACCCGGCTGCAGGTACAGTACTCACCAGACTCTCAAAGAAGAGGTCATAGGGCTGATTATCTGGATATATGTTGGCATTTGACACACTCTCACACTGATCTGCTTGCCAAGTGTTCTGCCTTTAGAAAAGGTCACTTTCTTTCCTGGATTGCTGTCGTCCTTGTCTTATGATGTCAGTGCATATCTCTCGATAGAATCCTCTCATCTCCTTTCCCAGCAGTCTGGTCTGAAATGCCCTAAAACACACTGTTTTCAGCGGTATTCTAACGCATTAAACAACTGACATCCCCACACAATACAATCCATTAATAGACATGGCAAAAAAGTGATGGTGTAAAGAGGATAGGACAAACAACGTAAGCAGAAAACATCGACATGACATGCATATAATGCCACCAAGCTTTACTGCATCACTACACAACAACTCATAACACAGGCACACTGCCTCACAGTGGTATGCACACTTGTTCATAATGTCTGCCTGCTTGTCCACAAAGCACATGGCCAGCTTGCTGGCACATTCTGCTGGAAAGCTTGTCGAGAGCTTTGTAGACAAGTACGTGAAGGTATGCACCACCAAAAAAAACCCAGTAAAGAGGGGTCAGCGCTCTCCCATGCTCTCCCACAGTGGTCTCCCACAAGTGTGTGACCAGTGAGTGTTCATACAGCTGCTCATGTACAACCATATGGCACCACATCACACCAGTCATGTTTTAATGATCGAGCAGGACCCCAATGATGACGCTTCGACTCAATACTGATGCTCCTAAAAATTAGATGATTTTTATACGTGGCCTGAAATGAGCTACGAATTGGATATAGAATGGCCATCACATGTTGGAGTTGGAGTGTAAGTTTGTGGAAGTTTGTGGACCACAAACAAAACATTGCCTGAAGCTAACTCTGCTCTTTGCTGTCTCGATGCGAATTCAAGCACAGAATGAATGGTCTGTGTGGGCTACACAAGAGAATAAAAACAAGAAAACGGTTGATTTATCCACTGTGAAAGATGAAAAGGTGTTGGCATTCCAGGCTTTACCCTTTGTGGAAGCAAAGGAGAGAGACCGCTCTTTACTGTTTGGTTCAAAATAGGCAGAGTAGGGTTTAGTACAAAACTTTTGGTTGGCTATGCATATCAGCAAAAAAAAAAAGTATATTATTTAGTCACAGGGCATCCACATAGCATGTGGTCACAGACCTCAAACGAATAACTGCTGTATGGACTAGCCTGTCTCAAGGGAGCGAAAAGTGGTCGAAAAGATTAATTGTGACCCATGGGTTTCTACAAGAGATTTAGGAAAGAGTTACATTCTAATGTGACACTCATGTACAAGTTAATGAAGGAAAATATCATGAATAAAATGAATGCATGGTGTTCACCATCAGAGGCAGTTGTAACATTAAACTGCGACATCAAAAGCCTGCAGAAAACCTTTCATCACCTCAAAGCTTGCTTTACCGCTGGAGCAGTCAATACTTCCTAATGCAGATAATTAACATTGTTTTTATCTTCCAACTAGAAGCATCCCAATAAGTTTTTTAAGTGGTTCTGTCTCATCATGAGGTTAATTACAAACCTCATCTGTGGTTTCAACCACCTGAAACCCATAAATTAAGGACACTTTACCAAAGGCACAAGAAGAGAGGTAGGCAAGGCATGGTCATTCTGAGACAACAGAAACGATTGATGGGTTGCCTTATACAAAGGCACAGGATAATGACTCTCAGGAGGTTTGGTGATTGATGCTAGAAAGGAACTGAGGACTGAGGCAATGGAAAGGATCCAGCTTAAAATGGGACATCTGATCGTTGCGTAACTAATTTGTCAAGCCAGCAGTTTTGGTGGTCATACATGGCAAGAGATGTCCAATAGCAATGTGATCTGTGCAAGAAGTGCAGATTGAATAAATAATTGGTTAGAGCACAGAATTCCCAAATCCATAACTTCCAGATTTCAGTATTTTGCCACTCTTGACAAAACTGAAACCACATAGCTTGAATCTGCGAGCATAATTCAAAATGAGCTTATGAAGGCATATAATGCTCAGATCAAGGCAAAGGTTACGTGAAAGACATCATCGGGCATTGTTAATCATGGCAAATAATGAAGTCTGAAACTACAATATACCACATAAAAGGGAATATGCCACAGAGTGGTAAACCAAACTTTTTTGGACTTGCTATAGATACTGCAACCAGAGGAGGAAAGTGAATTGGGCGAGTATGTGAGTCCAATTTATTCTCCATGCATACAACTGTAGTACACATTGAAAAATGAAAGCATCACCAAGTTATGTGGCTTCCCAGAAAGCCACGACTGATCTTTCGACGACCAAATGGTCTTCATCCGGGACTGTGCAGGAATCAAGTGTCAGATATTATGTACCCTACAGGGGAAAGGGGAAAGCAGAATTTGACTTCAATATGCTGAAGTTGAAACCCAATGTAAATGACATCATTTAGCAGGTATGTAGTATGCTCAACCTGATGCCCATTGTAGGGTAATAAGAGTTTCATTGTGCCATAAAAACACACAAACAGGTCGCCTGCAAAACTTGTTCCCCACCAACAAGACACCCACACTGCTTGTGTGTATCGAAGAGTCAGACAGTCAATTTATATTGATTAACCCACATGATAAAATAGGATGACATACCTGGGGAATCCTGAGTTGGAAAAGAAGCAGGTATCCACTCTTGGTGATCTGAATGCCATCGATGTTGTTCTACCTCCCACTCCACTGCCAAATCAAAACACTGTGCCTGTGTGAGTGCTAAAAGCTAGCAGTGGAATGTGTTGCTCGAGTTTGTCAAAGGAGTGGAAGTCAGGTTCAGTGTAGTATTTGTTCATTTGCATCATTGCAAGCCACAATGGTGATCATCAGCTAGTACAATGAGGTGGGTGTACACCAGCAGCGAGCCTGCATATAACCCCCCTTCCTGCTACATCTCCCCACTCCCTTCCTCCCCACATCACAAGGCCGGGAGCATAGGTTTTGCTCTATCGCGGGTTGCTCAGTTTACTGTTGATATCCTAAATGTAGAGTGATTAGCAATGGGATCATCACATAGCTGCCTCTGTGAAAAGAGAAGATAACAAGTAGAGGTACATTCAAAGTACACTGCCCCCATGCCAAATAAATAAATAATAAATCCTCCAGCGTGCGACATTTCCTGGGCGCCGAAGGCGCCCAGCGATGCCGCCTTGCAGCATATGGACATGGAATTAGGAAGCAGCGGTGGACAATAATTATTGATTGATTAATTGCATAATTAAAATAAATAAATAATAATCGTAAAATAATTAATTTCTTAATAAATTGGTTTGTAGCATACCAAAACCACCAATGTATCATCCGAATCTAACTTTTTCAAAATTAATTCAGTGAAAAATGAATAATTAATCGATAGATTAATCAATAACTCAAAAATACCCTTTATAACCAAATCACTTGGTCATTGTCATGTCCAAATATCAGCTTCCGAGCTCAAAATGTGCTTGAGATATTGCTCAGATGAGAAAGAAAATAAATAATTAATGATCGATATTAATTAAACAATTACCCTGCACTCACGAAGCGAAAAGCAGGGTTAAGCGATCGGTGGCGTACATCGTACGTACAAACACATACGACGTCTTACGTACGTTGTACATGTCTGCATTTTGTTAAGAGCATACATCGAAAACCATTCAGCGGAGGAAATTGAAACTTTACCACATGTTACATGACCATGTGATATATAGCTCCACTCTTTTGAGTTGAACATAGGCCAAAAGGTCAACATCGGCCGAATTTGTAAAAATGACAATTTTCATCTGATTGACTTGAAATGTGAAGAGAATTTCTACATCAGGTCAATTAATTCAACCATCAACTATTTTTGAGATCAGCATCGGCCAAAAGGTCAACATAGGCCGAAATTTCGAAAATTGTCAACTTTCATCTGATTGACTTGAAATTTGAACAGTATTTTCATATCAGACCACTGACTTCAACTACCAACTATTGTTGAGGTCATCATAGCTCAAATTTCTGAAATCCTCAATTTTCAGCCGATTAACTTGAAATTTGAAGATGATTTGCATATCAGGTCACTGAATTTAACTACCAATTATTTTTGAGGTCAAAATGTTTACGTAGGACTAATTTCTGAAATTGAGAGACAGGGTTAAAAACGATATATCTCATGATATCTCAAAAGGTTGTGGATGAGTTATGACAAAACTAGATGGATTTGGGTTGGTTCGGTGTCAAAAGAGTTGGCTCTCAAGAAGTCCTTCTCAAGACTGCACAGGGTATGTATTCTATGAACATCATTTGGTTATTTAATTAATTGATTAATCAAAAAATAGAAAATACATTTTTGCCAAAGCACATCTTCACTTTTGTCCCCAAATTTCAGGTTCTTAGCTCAAAGGATAGCTGTGATATTACACGGACAAACAAATAAACAGAGTAAAAACTGACGACTCCCTTCTTTTGGCGCCCGGCGATGATGTCATGCATCGCCTGGATATATCATTGGGATGGAGCGGTGTACAACAGAGTGAAAACAGAGAGCGGTGAGCAGTGTAGAGTGGTGTACACAACAGAGAGGTGTACAACAGAGTACGCCCTTTTGGCACGCGACATCACGAGCACCTCCAGCGCCCCACGATGACGTTCTGCAGTGCCTGGAGATGGAAGGGGGAAGGATGGTGTACAATAAAGTCAGAAATAATCGAGAGGGTTTGGGGTTGCTAATCTATGGTTGAGGTGGATGGAGTTATTGATAAAGACAGCAACGTCGAGAGTCTGACTTGACAGACATATAAAGTAGTCATGAGGGAATGCATATAATAATAATAATAATAATAATAATAATAATAATAATAATTACTGGGAGGCTCATGGAACATGATACCCTGTGCAGTGTTCCAGCATATCCTTCAATTATAATAGAATCGTGATTATAAATGTTGTTTAAAAATGCGGATGTTTAGTACTATTAAAGCAGTTTTATACACTAACCTTACACACCACATTTTTAACATGTCCAAGTACTGCAAAACTAGAGGTTCTTGAAAGTATAATGAAGACGAGTTGTGTGTTGCAGTGTTCAAGTATATAATTCAATATAAATTAAATAAAGATTGTAAAAGTCAGAAAAATAAATTCCACATTTTACCACCATTTTATCCAGTGCTGATTACAGCACCCTATCTCACAGGTTACATCAGTTATTTGTGCCTGTTGTTTGTATCCATTATAAGATCCTTAAAAACAGTAAGTTTACTGTTTGGAATAATTTTCAATTCTGTTTGACTGCCAGGCAGGCAGACAGAGTAAAAATATTGTCTTACTCCTCTCAGAGCCAAATTATAGTAAAACAAGAAACTTGTCCGATTCATGTTTCGATTCGTGTTTGAAATATAACATTTGATTTAAATAAGTTGTTCCTCAATCATAAACTGACGATTTTAAACTGATAAGACGAAAGGACGGACACAAACTAATTGTTTAACCACACTTTTCTCCTTCACATGTACAGGTAATGCTAATCGTATTTAATCTAACCGACCAGTTGCATCATTACTGATGTGCAACTGTTTCACTGATGCACACATCAGTGCATCAATCCGGAATTTGACCAGAGTGCCAAGTGACATTCATCTACTCTTTACAAAAGACACCGTGGGATTATTAACATACACCAACTAATGTGAGCACAAAGGGTCTCCAGGATAATATCCAGCTGAGGGATGGATCCCTGCCTGTGAAGCACCAGGTGGATGTTATATATTTAGACTAGGTTAAAACCCAGACCATAGACTGCTCAAAGGTGGGTGAGCTACTTCTGAGATATCCTGCCAGCCATTTATTTTTAATGATGATCCTCAAGCAAAAGTCCTAGAGGCTGTGACTTATCTTCTGATCTCTTGCCTCTCTTTCCTGGTGCCGTCACATGATGCATATGCACCTGAGAGATCATTAATGTCTGGGACCTGTCACCCATACTTAGAGGGCTGTGGGTTCAACGTGTAGCAATCCAGCGACAGTACATGTTCGATGAAAAAGAATACCCTGGAAATCCTTCTTGGATGAAATACGAATGTCAATTAACTCTTGTGATATGTTAATAGTATAGTTAAAGTGGATTTAGTGCAATTGTGTCACAGTGAGCAAAGTTGGCAGCTGACTTTGTGCTGTAATTCAGGCAGCATTATATCATATATCATAATTTCAGGACTGTAATGCTGTCCAAGTTCATAATATAATAATGCTATGAGAGCAGCCAAAAGGCCGTGTTCAGATTTCCACCTACCAAACATCATACTACATGCCATGGTAAATAGAGAGCAGATGGCTTTTTGTCATAAACATCCAGGACTCGTACATTAAATAACCCATTTGTTTTCAGATAAATCCTGTGCAAAAAAATTATAAACCACACTTTTCTCATAAACACAACGGACGTTGCTGCTTCTGACAAACCTGAAACAAATCCTGAAGACAATAGCCTGACCATCTGTTGTGCTTGAGAAAGGGCTCAAGCTCCTACAGTAGCAGTTCTTTCAATAGACAGCTTACTATATTTACCTTTCACGATCACAAGTTTCACAAAATAAACCAGTCTTATCAGTTTATGTTTTGTATCCCACTGATAGACCAGATCTGGATTTGGAGCTCACCCAAAATCGAATCGGCTTGTTCTTATCAAAGGCCCAACTCATCCACCAAGATTTGGTATAACTCGTCCACAACTCTTTGAAATATAATCAGCGGTTAACAAAACTGGTACGCAGGTACTCATGCACAGTAAAAAAAACAAACAACTGAATGCACACTTCAAAGATGCTCAGAAAGCTCAAAAGCATACTCATACAGCAAAATGCTTTTGATGGAAGGTTTTCTCACTTAGTGTGGGTAAGATTCTTCTGTGATAATTCTGATATACTGTGATTTCAAAATTGAAGTGCACAAAATTAAGTATATAAATTATAAGAACATAATTTACATTATAACTTGTAACTTATAAGATTTCAAAAAAAAGATCTAAGGAGAACACGAGAGCGAAGAGGAAGAAAAGGATGTTTTCTCAGCTCGTGTCGGTAAGATTCTTCCATGATTTATTCTGATAATTGATTTACATTGGTTTCAAAATATAAGTGTACGAAATTAAGTTTATAAATTATAACAATATAATTTACAAGCAATGTTTAAAGTTTATAACTTTTAAGATTAAAAAAATGAAAGATCTAAGAAGAAGGCGCTCATGAAGGGGAAGAAGAGGAGGCTCAGGAGCGTCCAGAATGAAAAAAAGAGCGGTTTGTGAGCGTCTCGTCTGGAGCGTATGTTCTGAGAGAGCGGTCACAGAGTAAGATGCATACATAAGATGCTTTTGGCCTACGTTGACCTTTTGGCCTAAGTTGAACTTTAAAATAATAGTTGGTTGAATTCAGTGACCTGATATGCAAATCCTATTCAAAATTCAAGTCAATCGGATGAAACTTAAGGATTTTAGAAATTCGGCTTATACTGACATTTTGGCCTTTGTTGACCTCAAAAATAATAGGTGGTTGAATTTTTTTTTTACCTGATATTTAAATCCTCTTCAAATTTCAAATCGATGGGCTGAAAATTGACAATTTTAGAAATTGGGCCTATGTTGACCTTTTGGCCGACATTGACCTTTTGGCCTAAGTTGAACTTTAAAATAATGGTTGGTTGAATTCAGTGACCTGACATGCAAATCCGCTTCGAATTTGAAGTCAATCGGTCGAAAATTGAAGATTTTAGAAACTTGAAAATGTTGTTGACCTTTGACCTTTTAACCTCAAAAATGAATAGGATTCTGTCAGAACACCAACTCCACCGTTAGGTGAAGTTTTGTGAAGATCGGTTTAAAAATTGTGACCAGCAGGTGATTAAAGGTGAGCGGACAGACAAACAAACGGAAGCGATCAACACACTTATATATATTAAAAAAAAAAAAAATTGCCAAGTAACAAACTCACAGACAGACAAGACAGGGGTGAACACATAACCACCAAGTTATTATAATCCATGGAATTGATTTTGCTGGGTTCCGTTTGATTGTCCCCCACAAATTAATTGAACCCCAGCCTGCGCTAGATATGTAAATTGCTCAGAGCTGTAATGAACGCCAACAGGGAGATATTGATTCATCTCCGGAAGGCAATGTTCTGCAGACGTGTGAATGCGAGGACAACACTCAAAGGAAGCAGTGGGTGTATAAATTACATTTTTGGAATGAAAGAACCTGCAATTAATGGCTTCGGCAACAAAAAGGAAATTTACAGGTTCACCGAATGTCTTGTCCGTCTAACGTTTGTAATTTTCAAATTAATTGAAAAAAAAGCAATAACAGAGAATGCCAAAATGCTTTTTGAAGGGTGGCTAAGGTTGCTCCAAACTCAGGGTGAGTGTGTTTTTGTTTGCCAGGGTGTATGGCCACATGAAATGCAGTTGTAATTAAATTTGCAAACATACTGTTAAAGAAACTGTCAATGTCGTTTTGCCCAACCTCCCTCGCTGATGTCTATAGATTCTGGGCCTCATCTGATGCAAGCAGGACGGTACAAGTGGGAAATTTAGATCGCAGCAAAATGAACGTGCAGATAAGAAACTGTGAAAAGGAGATACCTGCACAGATTGCCCGTGATCAAAAAGTAACATATAACAATCACCGAGTCATATAGTTGTGATTGTGTCATTGCTGGCATGAAAAGGATGGCATGGAGGTGTGCACTCTCGCCTCTGATTCGGTTGTAGCTTTGTTTCGAAACTCAGCGCAACTACATACCTTGGTTAGCCGTGCAAGACCGGTCAGCTTTAGGACAGTTCCAAAATGACCTCGTCATTAATTAGGTGTTTTTGTTAATCAACTACAATCATTGGTACTTCCAACGTTTCATGCCATTGTCCTGTATCAACAACCAAAACGTGATGGAAAAGTTACCTTGGAGCAGGGATAATGAATGTGAGGTTAGATTTATTCTTCTTTCGGCTGTAACACAGGGATGTGAGTAACATCATGAACTGGGGTTGTGGCTGTGCCGCTGATGCAACAACCCCCTTGTCAGTTAGTGAATGAATTTTAAATGGGGCCAGCACTTTATACAGTGGTGCTGGCGAAAGTTCACCTTCTCCTTGCAAAGGACGCCGTGAGACCTTTAACACCCACCAACTAATGCTGACGGAAGACGGAGTGCACAGTTTAATTAATGTCCTTCTGAGGGACGGCACACACATTGTTACCTCGCTCTGCCTGTAAGACACCAGGGTGATAGTTAGTAGCTGGCCCAAGATTCGAACCAAGGCTAAACGGAATCAGCGGTGAGTGTGCATACCTCGAGGACATCCTGCCAGTCCAAGGTTAAGTTTCAGGTCAGTATAGTCCTTTACAAAGTAAGGTCAGGTATGCAAACATACGCCAGAGCAGCGCGTTGCTGCGTCAGTTCTGCGGACTCCATACTCCATAGTCCATCTGGCCATCCCCAGGCAGATGCCTGGCCCAACCATCTCCTTGAGATGCTGATACACCTGCTGCAACCACGAAGCATGGGTTCGGCCCATTGGCTTCCTCCACTCACGAGGCTCCCTGCTGAGAGAATTTGGTGAGCAGGAAGTGTCAGGAAAACGAGCCACATGTCCATACAGCCCAGCTGACCTAACGGACTATGCAGGTAACAATCTCATTTGAGTCTCTCTCAGAAACCACTCGTTGGACCCAAAGTCCACCAGCGATAGCCAAGGATTCTCCGAAGAGACTGGTACCAAGGAATATAGTCTCAGTCTCACATCTCTGGTCAGAGTCCAAGGCTCACTTCCATAGAGCAAGACTGGAAGCAACAAGAACCTGAAGACTTGGACTTTCGTCCTCCGCAAAGGTATCGGCAGTGGCCATCCCATGATCGAGTGAATCCATGAATCCATGACTCCATGACTCAGTCGGTATGACATGATACCAGTCAGGACTCACAGCCAGCAGAGACATGAATATCTCTGCTAAGGTAATGAATCTCTCCTGACCACACATCCTTGCCACAAACAGATACAGACAGGATTAGCAGCCAAGATGTCATAAAAAGCCCATTACTTAGTTTTGACCCAGGAAACTGTAATCCAGTGGCTCCGAGTTCATTTAGCACCTTGAGGGCACAAAATGACATCTAGAATCTCCGCAAAGATAACTGCATCATCTGCGAAATCAATATCAGAGGTCTTGACATCCCAAAAAGATCACCGCAGCTTGATCTCTTCCACAGATCTCCTCATGTCTCTGTTCAAAACTATTTTTCCTTCCTCGCCAGCTCTTGTCTCCTGCTCCTGTTGTTATGTTCTGTGTGTTCGCTTTATAGAAGCCTCGACATTGACAAAAACTAATAAATAATAATATAAATAAATAAGCATCACCAAAAACATGAAGTACCTCCCGCTAATTTCAACCGAATGATCCCATAAAGCCTGACTGCTCAGATGCTGGTGCTCAAGCAGATGCTGCCAACCCCATCAATAATTATCCGAGCGAAGATCTGGACGGCACTGAGAACAGCGTCGCCCTCGGTAGTTGTTGCAGTCCTGGCAATACCCTTCCCATTCCAAGAGAGGACAACAAGGCCCCTTTCCAGTCAGTTGGGATGATGCCTGTGTTCCAGGTAGAGCACAGAACTGCATCAACGACACGCGTACAGAACTTCCACCAGCTTTGAGAGTTCAGCATGGATGCCACAAGATTCTAGGCTTTTACCCCATTCCAACCGATTTATCAACATCTGTGTTTCCACAAACGAAGGTGGACCACAGTTGATTGAGAGGTCAGCAATCGGGATTGTAACACCCCTGATATCCAACTCGAAAGCTGGTGGATAGCCTGGTCCAGCCACTCAAAGTAACCGGCCCAGCGGGCTTCATTCGGACTCCTCTGTCAAGAGCCCACCCTCTGCTTTAACTGCAGTACACCGAGGGATGGGCTTGGACGAACGCAATGTGTGAATTCCCCTAAGCATGAGAGAATCACTTGACCACAGGTGATGTCTACCCCTCACAGATTCCTCGCACATAGGCCCTTGTCCACCCTGAACAGCTCAGCTCTGCATTCAGCCTGGTCTGCAACTCTCGTCAATGGTATCCAGTGTCCCTTGAGAGACAAAATTCTTCTTCACCTTACGTTGAGTTCCAAGACATCTGCTGGCAAATCAAGGACGGTGATCTGAAGGCACTCTCACAACTCTTCAGGATCCAAAAGCACCCAGACCCCCCAAATCTCCACTCAGCTTATTCACAAGCTCCTCAGCTACCCTCTCATCCATGAGCTTGCCAACCTCCAGCCTAGGCTGGGATGGTACCATTCTCCTGGATTTAAGCTGCAACTTCAGAGTTGCTACAATAAGCCTGTGGTCAGTATTGAGGAACTGAGCACTCCGGTAGACCCTGCCATTCTGGTTCATCCTCCAGCGATCATTACCGAGCACATGGTCAATCTTTGCAACACCACCAGTGTTGGAATACCAAGTCCGATGATGAGCCTGTGAGCACTGAAACCATGAACAAGCCACCCTAAGTCCATGACTTCTTGCAAAGTCAAGGAAATTAGTGCTATTCAGGTTCACAGTTCCAGACCCATGGGGACCAACACATGTTTCAAAACCATCTCTATCAGTTCCAGTCGATGCATTGAAATCCCCCAAGACTAGAAGTGTATCTCGCCTGGGGCACTGATTCAAACCACAGACTCGAGCGTGGCTAGAATGCGTCCTTCAAAGGGAGATCACTTGTCTCAGCCGGAGCATAAACAGAGACCAAGGAAATGACACCCAAGGTGTGACGAATCCGTAGTCTCATAATACGCTCGTTGACCGGTGTTACCTCAATTATCATTGGAGTCAGCTTATTGGACACAGCTCCAGCAACTCCTTGGGCATGGGAACCATCAAAGCGACCATACCAATACTACGTGTAACCACCCACCATGACTCCGCAATTCGGTCTCCGAACCTCAGAGAGTGCTGCAATACGATGTCCAAAAGCTTGAGTCAGATGATAACAGAGACAGGTGATCATCCTCTCTTAGGGATAAGATATTCCAGGCACCCACCAAAGGGACCACCTTAGGTTAACCGAAGGAGACCCCTCTGGTGGATGACAAACCTCATCACCACCCTGACACACACTACTGCAATCTGACCCGGGAATTGTCTACCTGTTGTTTCCCTCCTATCATCAAAGATTGGGGTCCTGAAGGCTTTGCCCCAATCCCATCATCCGGTGAGCCGCCCTGCGAAGTTTTCAGATTTTTTTTTTAATGCTTTCAGTATGTTTTGTGGAATGAAGTGTTTCACGGTGGCCGGAGTGCAAATCCTGCCACCAACTTCCTTATAAAAGTAACCAAACTGCAGGAGGACGTCCGCAGACACAGTTGGGCAGTGGATATGGATGGCACAGGGAATTATAATTGGATCAAATTCTTCTCGAACAGTTCTCTCCATGGATTCTGTAAATGCTGTAAGTATGTGCTTTTCTCTCCTCCAATCCCTCCTCCCCCATTTATTAAATCTGATGATTGCAAATAATTTGTGTCAGCTGGTTTGTGTTTCATCATTGGGTATAAACCCCAGCGTGGATAAAAAGCATGACCATGGGAAACTGGTGCCATTACCTCGCAGGAGGTTTTATAAAACCACAACCGGATAATATGGGCCACCACTTGGCCCCATTTTGTTATACGGACGGTCCGGATAGAACGACAGATTCTTGTCAGAGCTATCACTACGCCGAAAACCGAAGTAAAGATCTATTTGACTTTCCCGGTGGATGGCGTATAGTCTCTTTCAATGGTCTGTCACCAAATTGGTGATTGTGTGGGTGGAGGATTTGACCTCGAGTCCACCCAGCGGTCTACTGAAACAATACACATATAAGGCTGCAATACATCCGGAACTTGCTTCTTCATCCATGCTACTGAGTTAAGGATAACGTCATTTTTTTCACAACGATCATAAAATATGACACTTTTTTGAAATATCTTTATTCCCACGGAGAAATATTGCAGAGAAATCAAAGATATGGATAGAATTGCGGATTAAACGATATTCAAATGTTAGTGATCCCACGTAACAAATTTGTTGAATCAGAAAAAGCATGACAGAACATTGCGGTACAACTGCATCTAATTAGCGAGATTGACTAATCGCAAGTGTCGTTCCATCTGGCATGACCACCGATGAAGGCAATATGGCAGCACCCACGTCTGTTGACTCGGATAAGAAGACCACCGAGTTTACAACAACATTCTGAGTTATGCATGTTGTTCCTTAAACGAATAGTAATTCCATTCCATTTACTCATGAATCCTGGTTTTGATTTGTCACTTTTGTGACTAATTGGAAGACATATGAGTGGAAAGAAAGAAAACTTTGCGCGGACACCGGAGCCAACCTTGGGATATATTTTGAAGATACACAATCGTGCAACAACACTCAACCGACAAATGAAAAGATGGGCTTCCATTACGAGTATTACAAACACTTATGTGATATCAGTAAAGGCAGGAGGGACGCCAATGAATCTGATGCTCAAAGTGAGATATGAAACAAACTTCACTTTCAAGTTTAACTCCAGGCCAGTCCAGGTAGCCTAAGTTTACATGTGGTATTAGTGACAAGTTAAACAAGAAGAAGAGCAATCAGAGATTGCAGACCCTCGTCAGGACTTGTTTTGTGTGGTGTTTGTGTAGTTTTGTGTGGTGTTTGTGTACTAGTATGTTACGTAATTAATAAAAGACAAAATTAGAACTGCCACTTTATAACTGCTGGCAGTGATGACCAAGTACCAAGACGTCCCGCTTTGATTGGACAGATGACCCTGACCCATGATGTCTTTTCATTATTATTCAATTGAATTTAGAATGGGATTAAAATAAATTCAATTCAAATCAAATGGAAGACCAAGTAGGAACAGTCCTGCTTGGGAATAATCAGGAGGAACCTGAACAATTAAAAAGCAAAGATTAAGTCATCAGGATGAACCTGGATAGGATTTACATTTCAGCTGCTCTACCCTAGACAGACAGACAAACTCCTCTACCCTCCTCTACCCTAACAGACAAAATCCTCTACCCACAAACCCGTCCAGGTACAGCCAAGTGAGCCTTATTCAAAAATAAAAATAATTTTTGAAAAAAAATCAAAAAGAACCCAGATCAAATAATTATTTAAATAATCCTGGCTGCCAGACCATGTGTCCGATCAAGTTGAAATTTAAAACATGTATTCCCCATCACTACTAAATCATAATTGTGAATCTTGACATCGATTAATTTCGTGGTTCCAGAGAAAACATTATTTAATATTTTTCTTCAATCCAATATGACTGCCAAACCATGTGACCTATCAATTATTCCTGAACAAACTTGTACACACATGGCTTGGGGAACATTTCTGTGAAGTTTCCCCTCGATCTGTCCAGCCATTCTGGAGAAGAAGATTTGTTGTGGGTTTTAGGGTAAATCCAATATGGCTATCCATATGTGTGAACTTTTTCTTCCTCATGGATAGGCGGTCATACGTGTAAAGTTTTGCCTTGATCTGTTCAGACACTTCAGAGAATAATTTTGTAGGTTTTTAATTTTTATTTTAAGCAATATAGCTACCAAATCATTTGACTGAAGATGTTATCAAATGTTTTTTTGTTGACCATTTTATCCCATGATGACCCTCAAAAATTTTCATACTCATCAGATGTAGCATTCTACATATGCAATTATGATGTCATGATGAAGGCACCTATGACGTCATAAAAAAATCACACTTATTCCCCGTGAGTCGTACTTGCCGTGTGCCAAGTTTAAATTTTATCCTGAGTGTGGTTTCATAATTAGTGGTCCAAAGTTTTTCCGTTTTTCCAACATGGCTGCCACACCATGTGATAGATGACATCATAATTATCATTAAAACATTATAGATGAGTTGTCGCCCCGATGGTGACAATTTCGTCTCAATCTGACAAGCGGTTGCGGAGAAAAACACTAAAGTTCTGTGCGGACAAACAAACAAACAAACAAATGGACCAAAATGCAATACCCTCTCCTTCGGCGAGGGTAATGATTTTATTTTCAACACAAATGAATGCGAACAATTCCATTCATTTTGTGTTCAAAACTCAGTTTATTTTTCGGATTGTGAACACTTGTGCATATTGGTGATTTTCATAATATGAAGGAAAATAAGCACAAGTTTGCATAGCTCGTCTTGAAGGAGGGAGCTGAGGATAAACACATTCGGTCGAGTTTCCATTGTCAGGATTGTCGTATTTGTCACTGACTATATGCAGCTAAGGTAGCCAAGGCCTGAACTCATGCCTCTAATCAATGCGTCCACATGGTTATTTCCTCATAATTAACTAAATTTTAGAAATCACATCAAAAGGAGTATATTATTAATATCAATAAATATGTACAATTGGAATGTGAGCACATTTATTAATTACGTACCAATTACTCGTTAAAAAAAATAATTAAAAACTTGCAAAATATCCCTCCAGCTCCAAATCGCAAAAATAATTGTATACAAAAATAGTCACTTATACAGTACAAGCAAAGGTGCCCGGCATTGGTAACACCGGGGCTTTCCTCCCACCCTTTCCTCTCCCTCATCCCACCCTTTCGCGTGCCTCCTCTCACCCCGCCCCCTTCCTCTGCTTCCTCCCACATTTTTTCACTCTGCACACGTTACGCATCATGCGCAGCAAATTTCACCTCCCTCCGCCTTGTATTTATTGTTGTTTTTTAAAACGCTTCTGTACACCGCCCTTGAGGCCCAGTTTACAAGTCACCGTCTGCAATTCCAATAGAAGAGATGTAATTACTCTTTTATGAAAAATGTTTCACGAGTTTTTTTTATAATTTTTTATAATTTAAAAGATTGGCCTCTAAAACCCTACTCAAATCGTCCTTCTGAATAGGGACAAATACACAAACACACAAATACACACTGTGTTTTATATAGGTAGAGTGTAACATGGAATGTGATCACCTTTTAAATATAAAAACATTTAACACCCTACATATTCCCAACTTAAAAAGTCTTAACAATCGAATTTGCTTTCAAGACCAATACGCTTCTTACATTTTATCAAATGAAATATTTTCATATTCATCCCACTTTCGAAAAAATACGAAAAACCATAAACTTTTATTAAATCATACTGAATGAATTTAGTTGAGTTTTTGGCCAGGTTATGTCTTAAATTAAAGAGCAAAAGCATTTCCGACCACTTACACAGCACTTTTAACGATTTAAATACAACATTTTGTAGCAAGTATCTTTTCGATATTGGCCATTTTTACCTCCACCGCCGAGGGTGAAGGAGGTAGGTTATGTTTTCACCCATTTCTGTCTGTTTGTCTATTTGTGTACAGGATATCTCAAAAAGTTGTGGACAGGTTGGGTGTGTGACAAGGACGAACTGATTAGATTTTGGTGAAGATCCAGATCCGGATCCGACTACTAGAATTGTTCAGTGATTCTTCACCATTGAGAGATTGGGCCAAAAACGATATATAGCATGAGATCTCAAAAATGTATTGGGCCAGATATGTTCTCGTGGATCAGGCATTACAGGGCGGAGGTATGCGCTCTACCGAGTTCCCTTCTCATTACCATTGGATTCTATGGGTTTTCATAACCTGCCCGTTAAAACCTTCTGGGTATGGAGTGCACGTGGGGATAGGGGGATTCAGATGCAGATACGTATTTGAAACTCGTATAAATTGATTTCAAGTAATCCCCATCAGTGTTGCACGATGTGCACTAGCCTAATACTTTGGCACAGGGTGAAATCTTTCAGCGCAACATGTGTGTATCATATCTACATTCCAGCATGTCCACCCACTATAGGTAGTGCTACTTATTCAGGTAACTTCGTAGGAAATAATAAAAATGCAGATGGGACAACCACATTTACATCCTGATCCTACAGATTCTAGTTAAACCTTGTTCCTGCATTGGGGTTCAAATACAGATGAAACAGCTATATTATGACAAGTTATACCGACGGAGCTATCATGCCAAGCCAAACCTTGATATTATGGGCCATGTACCAAATGCTATTTAACACAAAATATTAGTCACACAGACAGAAACCATTCAAGAATCATGGTTTTACCCTTTGGGGTCCATTAGATTGAAGCTCGTGATGAGTTACAATAACTATTAACTTGTACGATGAGAGACTCTCACTCCCTTGATGGATGGACCATCCCAATTGGACCCTGATAAAGACATCGTAAAGGCAGCTGGAATTACAATACCTAAAGCAATTATTTTTGGACTTTAGACATTGACATATTCAATTTATCATGCAAAATCTTTCCTCATGGAATATACTATTTGTATTCCAAGAAATCTCCGATGACCTAAACCAAGGGCTCCAGTCCCTAATTTGCACAATGAAAGGTTTCTGGCATACACATTTGTATTAATTTTGGATGTAATATTAATGCTAATGCATTGCCATTCATCTCAAGGGGAAAGAAATCGTGATGAAATAAGCACAGTAAGTGCTTGCTATTAACTATGAATCAAAACCATTTCTCTCATGTGTCTGAGGCTGCTAAAGGAGCTTACACACCGAGCACATCAACAACATGGACCTCAGGCAATGAAAACAAACTAACTTGGTATGGATGGGATTTCAACTTGTAGCCAAAGTCTTACGATGCAAATATTAAAGATAGAACACCAAACAGAGCTTACAATGAAATGTTTTATATATATATATTCCTGATTGAAGTCATGGCTTTGTTTTTCTGCTGCAATGAAACCTAAAGGGAATAGAGGTCTCACGACTCAATCGAGCTAACAAGGCAACGCATTCGTGGAATCACTTTTGTTTGGAAATGATGAGGAGGACTGTACGAATAAATTGGACCATTTTCAGACTATCAAAAGAGCAACCTCTGAAATTATAATAAATCAAAGTGTTTTGTCTGTATTATTCGTTACCCTGGTTGAATATTGTGAAAGAGGACGAGTGTAAACCGGCATATGTGTGACTTCATTGCTCATGATGAAAGCGTAATGTTCTGTCTGGCTTGGGGAAGTGAGCTTTTAATGGACACTTCATTAACTTTTCCTGACGATGGGATTGGACCTCACAAAGTGCATGTGTTCGCTGGCCTAAGTAGTATGGAAACCTGAGTGAGGTCATCAGAAAACATCTCAACTTCACCTTTACTTGAGGGTGCATTCGTTCTGGTTGTGATGACCATAGTTACATTGCATCAGCAAACCTTCGAGATGAAACACCAAACTCCCTGCCTTGGTTTCTTCCTGACAATGCACTGACAATCTGATGCAACAGCATGGGAATAAAAATGGGGTAGGGGAGGAGACGGCAAAAATGTAAATGGCATCTTCTGTCGTCGAGCCGCCAAGCTGAGAGCAACAATTCAAATTTATTGCCACATCTGATGCAATTTAAATGCTCTAATGATGGTGAGGTGCTCCGCTTGAAACTGTTTGTTCGACAAATATGGTCCGTAATTTTTTTTCAAAAATTGTATTGGTGTCAAAGCCAGTGGCCAATTGCAAGTTAATAATGGGATTAGTGCCTGAGAACCTCTTAATTTGGTCAAAGTATAAAAGATAGCACCTCAGACAACTTTAAAATTTGCATGATCTATACCTGTTTGTGTGTTTGCATTGTGTTTTGCATGTTAAAAAGCAAAAATCTCTGTTTAAAGATATTGTTCAGATTTTATATTTGGTGAAATTAATGGTAGAGAACCTATACATATACTTGGTGAAGGGATATGCAAATGGGTAGTGATTTGGCAATTGGTACTTATTAAATTGATCTGATAACTCCAGTGTGAGCGTACCTTTTATGGCTTGTCCAGAGTTTCACAAAGTTGTTTGTCTGACATTTAACAAATGCTGTATCCATAGTATGATGGCATGTCTGAAGTGTAATGAATAACAGATATTTCCGTGGTTTCATTAAAAAGCCTGAGCAATGTTCATAATTTCATAAAGTCGTTTATTTTTGATTGCTGGCCTGACTCGGATTCATTGATCTGCCCATATGTGCGTGCATAAATGTTCACCGTGCGGCTGTAAAACCGAGCGATCTTCATTGTAAGAGGTCTAACTGCTCGGACGTTCTTGCAAGACAAGGATTAGGATAATCTGAAGCTACAATCCATCATCGCAGTTGACATCAAATCCTCCATTTTCTCCACTGGCCCGACATTACACCATCAGTTTGGATTTAGACACGGTCGCTTCACCCTGGTCATTCGACGTTTGCTCTCTCTCAGTCACATTCAGAGCCAGAAACTCCATCCACAATGGATAGAGAGAGGGCCTCAATCTCAGAAATGAGATCAGAGCGGTCTTTCTGGACAAATCTCAAGCACATGACAGCCTGACAACGAGCCTTGCTCTCAAAACACTCTCCAAGGACACCGACTCTCACGGCTTACTGACTTCCTCCACCGTCAGTCACCATGTTGCTCTCAACAGGATTCTCTGACCTTCTCTCCCTGTCGAGGCTGGAATGCCCAAAGGCAGTGTTTTGGGCCCAGCTCTGTTATGTATAGTTATATCAACCATTTTTTGTGATTCTCTGGAAAATCCTGCTTCTGTCTTTGTTGGTGACTCCACCCTCTGCTTTAGCATCTCTAATCCTTCAGTTGGGCAAGGAAGTACCTTCTTCCTCTCTACCGGCCTTGAAAAAAATCACGAGCTGGTCCAATACTTGGAATATGTCATTCAACCTGGACAAAGAGCTGGCAGGATGGCATAGAGGTATGCACACTCACCACTGAGCCGTTTAGCCTGGGTTTGAATCTCAGCCCAGCTACAAACTGTCGTCCTAATGTCTCGCAGGTAGGTTGGGGCAACAACATGGGCGGTGTCCCTTGGATGAATGTTAAACTGGGCATCCCGTTTGTGAGCATTATTTGGTGAACGTTTAGGATCCCACGGTGTCCTTCGCTAGAAATAGGTGAGCCATCGCGGACATCCTGGCCAAATTCAAAATTCATGCCCTAACCTCGACAAGGTGCATTACATCATTGTCACAGCCAAACCTAACTCAGTCATTGATGTTTCTTACATCCATGCACTGCATACAAAAGAAGAACAAGAATCCTGACATATTTCACACTCGCTCTCTTTCTCTCTCTCAATGGACCATCTGGAAAAAACCTCCCATTTATTTCTTAAACAACCCTCTGAAGAATTTCAGTCACTCAAAACTTTCGGCCTCACATTCATCCAAATTATTTATTGGGCAAACCACATATCCAAGTTGGCTTCCCTAAAAGCTGCCAACTGGGCATATTCCATCATGCAGTCTTTCATTGGCAAATCTGAACTTGTATCCCCCCTCACAAGACCTTCATCCACATCTCAATGGAGCACTGCTCTTCCCTTTGGGTTGGTGCACCCTGTCTTACACCTTGCATTTCTTAATGCCTTGAAAAACAAAGCCAAAAAACAACAACTGAAATCTCCTGTGATGAAGCTGAGTCTCTGGGCTTTTTACCTTCCCCTTCTTATATGTTTGAGCTAGTCATCAGCTTGTTCACCACCAGTATGCCTGGTGTTGGCTTAATAATGGGAAAGGTGACTGGCTCAAGATCTTTGGGTCTTGATTTCAAGCTCCTGTTGCCATTTTGAATTAACACCAGGCATGTTGACTCAGCCTGTCATTCCCAAAACCTATTCTTCCTCCAAGTCTTCCTCTGTTGTGTTCCTCTCCCTTGTTGTTGATGTGTTTCCCCCATTTTCACTATGTTCTTCTTTTTCAGTACATGTTCACTTTGTTCTTCTTTCAAATCGATCCTTCAATCATAATTGATTCTTCAATTATTCCATATCTAAAAGTTCCAACTCTTACAGTTACAATTCCAATATAAGAACATAGTGAAAATATCTTCCTTTCTCCATTCTCTTAACTCGCCATTATGCCACCCTCCACGAACGTTTTTAAATGCATCTCTGACTTGAAAATCTCAAGAACCCTAGTTTGCTATGATTGTTTGTTTTCCATCAATCGTTCATTTTGTCCATCTTCAGTGTCAAACCTTTCCCTGTCTGTTCCCTCCTCTACTTCTACTTGCCGATCCAACCTACCCTATCCCTTACCAGCATCCCACTGCATGTCCCCTCCCTCTACTTCCTCCTTCCCCCATTCCATCATGACCTTCCCTTACCCCTCCCCTTCAAAATCTCCCTCCCCCACCTCTCCCTACAAGCTTCTTCCTTCCCAAATCTCCTTTCTCTTGCCAATTCACCCCACCTCCTCAAATCTACCTCCTCCTAACTCCTCCCCTGTTATATCCCTCCTTACCCCTCCCATCTTGCCCCTCATCCGGCCTCCTCTCTTAGCACCTCTCCACTGTCCTCTGCTATACTAACGGTTCCTCCTCTAGTGTCCCAAACTGTGGGGTGTTCAAATGTCGGTGCGCTGCATTCCAAACTCACATATCTCACTCTTTCAATCAGTACACTCTACAACATCTCCCTCATGCTGTTTCTTTGCTCTCATCACCCCTCCCCTCTCCCACCACCTCAAATCTTGGTCCTCCCCCCACCCGCTCACATCTTCATGAAATCATTACCCAATCTCATCCTTCCTCTCTCCCCACCCTCTCTCTCCTCCCCCATGTTCCCTTATTGTCTCACCATCCTCTTAAAGACTCCCTCTCACTCCTCACTCCACCTTTTCAAAGTTGTCCCCACTCACATCCACAAATCTGCCTTCTTCCCTGACCCTCTCGCTTCCAACTCATTTCTCCACCTCCTCCAATCTTCTACTTCCCTCTGCCCTCTCATATTGCTCCACACTGGGTCTCATCCCATCACCACTGAGTCTTTTGTCCTCCTCCTCCTCATCCAGACCTCTTCCCTAGCTCTTCTGCAATCTCCTACACACTGCTAACAGCTCTTCCTACTTCCCCCTCTCCTCCCTCGTCTTACCCTGCCTCTCTCATCCCTTGAACCAAACACCTCCTCCCCTCCCTCTTCTTTAATGGTGTGGACCACAGAATTTGGGGCTTCACTCTAACCTGACAGATCTCTCCATACAGGTTGCCAATGACAAACCAGACATAATCTGTTCAACAGACTTTCCTCCTTCAAGACGTCTCTGACTCCTTGTATCTCTCCCTGGTTACTCCTTCCTCCGGTATTATAAACCTGAGCCTCATACTGGTGGCGGAGTTGCTTTCTTTATATGAAAAAACGGGATGTTATATTGGAGAAAAAATCAAGATTTTGTCATCAAAATTAGAATTGTATTCAAGTTGAACAAAAGGCCAATGTGAACACCTGTAACTTGCTTGAACTGAATTTCATATTTAATATTCCACCTTGTATTGAAATATGTGTCATCATCTAAGCCTCAAATGTAATATCAGGTACTTTCAGTTATTTCTGTGTCGGAAATAATGCACACCTGTCAAGTGTCACATTCATGACGTGAATTGTACATTTTATCAGTCACATCCATGTCAGAACTCTTGTTCACGATTTGTCATTGTCATTCACACTTTATCAATCTTTGGAACCTTATCTTTTGAAAAGCACCAAATGCAGTTGCTAACGAGCAAGAAGTTGCTTTTCCATCCAAGAGCCACTTTGGATGTTGTGGTGGGTGCATTGTCTGTGCAAAGCATTTTGGGAAGACCTGTCAAACTTCAACTTCCCATTGTAGTTTCTGAATGCACATGGTTTTCTCAGCTCTGTGATGTTTTCTCCAAAATTTAAGTTTACTTCACTGGAACTGTCTGGCATAACTCTTATCGTTTGTTCTCTGTAATATGTATTGTGTCATTAATCTGTTGATACCTGCAGCCAAGTGCTGCAAAAGAAAGAAAAAGAAGAAGAATCTGTTCCTCCATCATCCTGGTGACTATTTGATTCTGCTGCATTGATTTTGAGTTTTTGCTCCTTGAGGCCTCTCTTCGGTCACGTGCTCATGACTATTAAGCTGAACACACCTTCTGATGTTTCTCTTCTCTCCTTTATTCTCTGGTTTGCTTCCTCTTTTTAATCTCATTTTATCATCCTTCTCCTTTTGTCAAGTCAAGACTTGGAAGAAGAAAAATAGATTAAATTTTTTACAAACAAAACTACCTTGGAGCCCCCCTGACCCTCCCTTGCATTCCAACATACATGCATTGTTCCAGTAACCCTCCTCTCATTAAACTCCCAAAATAAAGCTGTCCCACCCACCCACCTCCACTATTTTGTTCCTCTTTTCTTCCATTTGTGAAACCTTCCAGAAGTACTTCAATCACACACTTCCGTTCAGGGCTTAAACCAGGCGTTTCACCACCATATGCGTCATCCCCCATACTTGCCCGTAATCTTATCTACCCATAACCAACCCTCTTTTGTGCTCGTTACCATTTCCTCCTCTCCTATCTCTGATTTCTTCGCTTTCCCCCCTTGCTAGAATTGTCCAACTGTGGCCCCAATGTTCGACTGTCAGTGCGATGCCTTTTTTACCCTCTGTCTCTTCGCTCTTTCCCAAGCCTAGATCTTTATTTTTAAAGATCTGAAGAGATCAGGATCCATGTGCTTGCAACTCAAATTTCTGAAACATTACATCAGAAGTTGGCTTGATGTCACCTGAAAACCACCTCCCATATAATGACCTTTTTTGTATACATTGTCGAGGCTCATATGAGAGCTAGCACACAACGCACAGCAAGGGGGACATGAGCCAAGAGGGGCGGGAGTGGGAAGGACAAATGAGTGTGGAACAGAGACATTAGGAGATCTGTGGAAGGAAGAGGGATGGGGTGGGGAACACGGGGTAAACAAGATGGACATTACAGGGACTTTCAGGAAGGAAAAGCAAAGGAATTTGAAGGAGGTGGGCTTGGGTGGATTAATGGGGATATAAAAGATCGAGGATTTGAATGGGGGATGATAAGAGATGGTGGTGAACAGCTGTTTTGAAGGCCTGGAGGGAAGAATGGAGTTGAAGAGAGTGAGGGAGTTTGTTCAAAGGCGGGAAAAAAGAGAATGAAAGAGTGAAGGTGAGCAGTGATTCGTGATTTCGGTAGTTTTACCAGAAGGGGTTGTTGGCGGACCTTAGTGCCTGTGGAAATATAGTGGGGACAATCGCAGACACAGCAGGGGGGGGTGGAGACTGTAGAGGAGATGGTAAAGACAGAGAACCACCGACCTCCCTGCGGTGGAGAGATGAGAGGCCAAAAGACTCAGCCTCACCGCAGGAGATGCCAATGATCCGAAATGCCTTGTTTTCCACAGCTGGAAGCCGAGAAAGGTGAGAGGCAGGAGCACCAGCCCAGAGGGGAGAACAGTACTCCATCAGGCTGCGGACGAAAGCTTTGTATGTGTTCAGGAGCTCAGGTGGGCCGAGGAAGGACTTTGCACGACTGAAGGATTCCCAGTAGGCGACTGGCTTGGAGGCCAGGTTGGAAATGTAAGTGACCTGAATGTTGGCAGTCGACATTTGTCAATGTTGATGTTGGCAGTCGCTTGTAATTGTGCTCCGCCCCCCCCCCCCCCTATGACGGGGATGATTACTGATATTCAACCCATCTGCAAGAAACAAAGCTGTACTTTGATAAAAATGCAGAAATAAAATAAAATAAAATAAAAAGGATTGTGTGTGCCCGATCATTTAAAATATTTTACATCAATTTGCATTATCGTGTTTCACGTTGGCTTTTGATCTGAGGATCGGTTTTGGTAGCATTGTGCATCAAAAATTGATAACTGGCTGTATAGGGATCATCATCATCCTCAGATGTCTTGAACTCACATATCTGTAAAAGCTTTGTTTGAGCGTGCTGTCACAAAGATACTCAAGTGCTTTCTGTTCTAGTCAAGACGTTAGCAGCACCTGGCTATGCTTCATCCTGCTAAAAGGAAAGACATTCCTTGTTCTACTGATGAAGACAAGTGCTAAGCACAAGTGGAAGGGGTGGGAGGATATACGTGCTACACCTCCGACATTTTCAAGACAACAAACACAACTAACCCCTACCGTATTCCCCAAAACTCCACCACCCTGCCCCCTTCCATACCTCCTATTTTCCTCCCCATGGAGCCTACACTATCCTTAAAACGTTTGGTCATGATCAATTAAAATGGTTCAACGGATTACCCTTCCCCTTATTCCAAATCCCCTCCTTAACAAGCTTCAAAATATTTTAAAGCTAATAACTTCCTTTTTCATCATTAACCACCTCCCCCCACCCCCATTAATAGAGCCCACACTATCCCGCCAAGTTTGGTGGCGATCATTCAAGCTATTACAGTACAGAGAAACTCCCCTCCACTCCAAATCCCTCCTGAATTAAAAAATCTATAAAAACCAATAACTTCATTTCTTCACCATAAATCGCCCAAGTGTCCCCTATTATGCAAGCCACGTTTTGTAGCACTGCGTCCACAGGGCTGACGTGACTAGTGGAACCCCAATAGAGAAAAATCCCCTCCCACCTCCCCCACACCACCCCCTAAAATTACTCCGCACCTACTTTACTCCCCATTGTCTCCCATCGTGTGTGCTAAATTTGGTTGCGATCACGTAAGCCATTACA
>CM068964.1:4483594-4495159 GCA_035128595.1 Eptatretus atami
TACAAAGACCTCCCCCATTCCCCAAGTCGTAACCCCCATGACAGTTCTCAATTGACACTCCCCAAGGGGCCCCTATTGTACTTGCCAGGTTTGATGACCATGCAATGTTCCGTTCTCAAGATATATTGGCTATTAAAGGGACCGGACAAAAAAAGTATTTTCACAAAGTAAAAAGTGTGCGATCATCAGGGAAGCTTGGTGTTTGTGTCAGTTTTACCTGATGTGAAACTGGTGAGCAAATGTGCCACATGTGGACCAATAAACACTGTGAAGCTTCAGGCTGTCACTTACCAACATTTTCTCTTGTACCACTAACACTGAGAGGAAACTCACCATACAATGATGTTTTTAAATTGGGCTCATCAACGCTTGGATTTTGTAATATTATTGACCTGGTGAGACCATTCCCAGCTGAACTGCAGACTAGTTACTTGTTAGCCAACATTTTCTTTCTTTTTTAACCCGATGATCTCTCTTGCACAAGTTTCCTGGACTGGTGGATGCAGAATTGCCTACGGATGAGATTTTTGAGTTTCAGTTCTGCAGCATAGATGATCCACCCACACCACAAGTCTGATTGAGTTCTGGGGTATTCGAGAAAAGAAGATGTCCCTTGAGGAGCTTATATTCGCAAGCATCAGCGATTTGGCCAAGACTTTTCTCTGCAATCCTCACAGCAATGCGTAGGACGAGAGGGCGTTCAGCAAGCTGAAAAAGATCCTCACTGACGGGCGAAGTGAACTTGCCACCGACACCATCACCAGTGTAACGGCTTGCAAGATAAATACTGACAAGTGCTGCAGCATGGAGCCAAGCAAGCCAAGTCTGTGTTTAAAAAAAAAAAATTACATGGTTTACAACCAGGCTCAGTCATCAGAAACACGTTAAAACTCGAACGGCACCAGTGGAGTGCATACCTCCACCAGGCTGAATAGTTTACGTTTTGTATCCCACTGATAGGCCGGATCTCCTGACGTGAAACAAAATCTACTTGGCTTGTTCTTGTCATCCAACCAACTCATCTATCAGGTTTTGTCATAATCCATCCACAACTTTTTCAGATATCATGCTATATATCGTTTTTGGCCCAATTTTTCAATGGCGCAGAATCACAAATGAAAATTAAAATAATTCTTGTATCCGAATCCTGATCTTCACCAAAATCGAATCATTTCGTCCTTGTCACACACTCAACCTGTCCACCAAGTTTTGTCCGAATCCGTCCATAACTGTTTCAGATATCGTGATATATATGTATATGTATATGTATATGTATATGTGGATGTGGATGTGGATGTGTATAGTTTTTCACCCGACCACTCAATCGTGAAGAATCACTTAAATAATTATCGGATCCGGATCTTCACCAAAATCGAATCAATTCGTCCTCGTCACACATCCAATCTGTCCAACAAATTTCGTCTGAATCTGTTCACAACCTTTTGAGATATCCTGTTCACAGTTAGACAGACAAACAAAGAATGATGTCATGCATAGCACATACTTGCAAAATCCAGAAAACAAATTTGATCTTAAAAACAATTGATGGTTGAATTCAATGACCACATGTGCAAATCCTCTACAAATTTTAAGTCAATCAGATGAAAATTGACAATTTTCCAAACTCGGAAGATGTTGACCTTTTAGAAAATGTCGAGACATTTTAACATCCATGCGGTGTTAAAACACCTTCCACACAGTTTCAAACATCCACGAGGTTAAAAACAGGCATATGCTTTTCAACATCCATCAAGTTTTAAACAGTCACGCGGTTTTAAATATCCACGTGGTTTTAAACACCATGTGGTTTCATCATCGACCTACACGCAAATTACACATGGACATTGGGACCTATCCACATGTCCACCTGACAGACTTGTGCATGTGATTACAATTCTGTCACTGTAAAACTTGGAACACTTCTCTTTTTCTCAGCACCATTTGGAACGTTTTGGAACATTTGGAGTTTTTAATTTTTGCTGAACCAATCGGGTAACCAAATTTGCAAAACGTGTTCAAATTTTAAGTCAATTGGAGGAAAATATATTTTTCAGATAAAAATAGATTTTAGAAGGTTGACCTTGAGTTGACTTTTGACCTTTGATGCGCTATGCAATTGCTGTTTACTTTTCAAGTCAATCAGATGAAAACTGACGATTTTTCTGACAAAAATGGTCGATATTAGGAGTTTGACCTCGAGTTGACCTTTGACCTCAAAAATATTCGATTTTCCAATTCAGTGATGCACTATGCAATTGCTCTTCAACTTTCAGGTTAATCCGATGAAAACTGACTTTTTCAAAGGAAATTTGATTTTAGAAGTTTGACCTTTGACATTTTGACCTCAAAAATAGTTGCTTCCCCAATTCAGTGATACACTATGCAATTGATGTTTAATTTTCAAGTTAATAGGATGAAAATCGACGATTTTAGAAGTTTGACCTTGAGTTGACCTTTGACCTTAAATACTTGATTTCCTACTTCAGTGACCCAATATGCAAATTCTGTTCAACTTTCAAGTCAATCAGATGAAAAATAATTTTAGAAATTTGATCTCAAGATGACCTTTGACCTCAATCCAAATCAATAGACTTCTCAGTTGTGACTACCCACACAACTTGGTAAAGTTTCATGACGATTGCTTTAAGAATTGTGACTTGGTCGGCAATTGACAGGCAATTGACAATTGTCGGGAGCCCATGGACAGACAGAATAACAAAGTCGACCGACCATAGACTTGTAAATTTTCAATTTTGCAAGTAACAAACAAACAAAGAAGAAATACGTCGTGTATGGCATGATACTTGTGAAATACGTCGTGCATAGCACGATACTTGTGAAATACATCGTGTATAGCACGATACTTGTGAAATACATCGTGTATAGCAGATACTTGTGAATACATCGGTATAGCACGATACTTGTTGAAATACATCTGTATAGCACGTACTTGTGTAATACATCGTGTATAGCACGATACTTGTGAAATACATCGTGTATAGCACGATACTTTGTGAATACATCGTTGTTATAGCACGATAGCTTGTGAAATACGATCGTGTATAGCACGATACTTGTGAAATACATCGTGTATAGCAGATACTTGTGAAATACATCGTGTATAGCCGATACTTGTGAAATACATCGTGTATAGCACGATACTTGTGAAATACGTACGTATTGTATAGCACGACTATTGTGAAATACATCGTGTATAGCAGATACTTGTGAAATACATCGTGACTAGCACGATAATGTAAATACTCGTTATAGCACGATACTTGTGAAATACATCGTGTATAGCACGATACTTGTAATACATCGTGTTATAGCACAATTACTTGTGAAATACATCGTGTAGACGATTAACTTGTGAAATACGTCGTGTATAGCACGATACTTGTGAAATACGTCGTGTATGGCATGATACTTGTGAAATACGTCGTGTATGGCATGATACTTGTGAAATACGTCGTGCATAGCACGATACTGGTGAAATACATCGTGTATAGCACGATACTTGTGAAGTACGTCGTGTATAGCATGATACTTGTGAAATACGTCGTGCATAGCATGATACCATAAAAATAAATTTGACTTTAAAAATAATTGGCGGTTGAACTCATTGAATATACTCTGCAAATTTCAAGTCAATTGGATGAAAAGTGAGAATTTTAGAAATACCACCTTAGTTGTTGACCTTTTCATGTCAAAATAAATAGGCTGCTTATGACCAACTTTACCATTTGGTGAAGAACGATTTTACATTCAGAGAGAGATAGTGTGGAACAGAGACATTGGAGATCGTGAGAAGGAAAGTAGGGAATGGGGTGGGGAACACGGGTAACAAGATGGACATTACAGGGACTTTCAGGGAAGAAAGCAGGGAATTTGAAGGAGGTGGGGCTTGGGGTGGATAATGGGGATATAAAAGATCGAGGATTTGGAATGGGGGATGATAAGAGATGGTGGTGGAAACAGCTGTTTTGAAGGCCCTGGAGGGAAGAATGGGGATGAAGAGAGTGAGGGAGTGTATTTCAAAAGGCGGGAAAAAGAGGAATGAAAGAGTGAAGGTGAGCAGTGATTCGTGATTTTGGTAAGTTTTAACAAGAAGGGGGTTGTTGGCTGGACCTTCAGCGCCCTGTGGGAAATATAGTGGGGACAAATCGAGAACCGACAACAGGGAGGGGGGTGGAAGACTGGAGAGGAGATGGTAAAAGACAGAAAAACCAACCGACACTGCGCTGCGGTGAGAGAGTGAGAGGCCACAAGACTCAGGCCTCAACTCTGAGCAGGAGATGCCAATGATGCGCGAAATGCCTTTGTTTTCCACAGCGTGAAGCCGAGAAAGGTGAGAGGGCTCAGGAGCACGAAGTCTAGAGGGGAGAACAGTACTCCATCAGCGGCTGCGGAGCGAAAGCTTTGGTATTGTTCAGGGAGCTGCAGGTGCGCGAGGAAGGACTTTGCACGATGATAGGATTCCCGAGTAGGCGACTGGCGTGTATGTGAGGAGGAACCGTTAAGTTGTGTGGCAAATCGGTAAGATGACACGCTGAATGTTGGCAGTAAGACATTTGTCATGTGATGTTGGGCAGTCGTATGTAATGTGCTGGCTCGCGCCAGCGCCCCCCCACCCCCGATAGACGGGGAACGATTACTGATGTCACTAGCCTTCTGCAAGAAAACAAACTGCTTGGTGACTTTGATAAGAATAGCTTCGTAGAGATAGATGTATAGGTAGGTTCATAGAAATAAAATGAGAATATCGATAGTTGTCAGAAGGATTGTCTGTGCCGATCATTGATTCAGGAAGAATATTTACAGTTAACAATGTGTGTGGCATTAACTCAGGTGTGTTCAACACACGGTTGGCTTGTTGATCTGAGGATCGGTTTTGGTAGGCATTGTACAATCAAAAATTGATAACTGGCTGTAATAGGGATGCATCATCGATATCCTACTGAGAGTGTGCTTGAATCTCACATATCTGTAAAGCTTGTTTGAGCGTAGCTGTCAGCAAAAAGATACTCAAGTGCTTTTCTGTTCTGTCAGACGTTACAAGCAACCCGTGGCATATGCTTCATCGGCTAAAAGGAAAGACATTCCTTGTTTCTGCAGATGAAGCAGTGCTAAGCAGCTCAAGCGCGAAGGGGTGGGAGGATATACGTGGCTAGATACACCTCCGACATTTTCAAAAGACTAACAAACACAACTAACCCTACGTATTCCCCAAAACTCCACCACCCTGCCCGCCTTCATACTCCTATTTTCCTCCCCATGGGAGCCTACAGCTATCCTTTAAAACGTTTGTCATGATCAATTAATGGTTCAACGGAGTAAGCCCCTCCCTTATTCCAAATCCCCTCCTTACAAGCTTCAAAATTTGATTTAAAGTAATAAACTTCCTTTTTCATGCATTTAACCACCATCCTCCCCACTCACCCATTTAATAGAGGGCCCACACTCTGCTAATATGGGTGAGAGGTCGTGTCGCGATAAAGGCCGCCAAGTTTGGTGGCGATACATTCATGCTATTACGTAGCAGAAACTCCCTCCAGGCTCCGAATTTCCCTCCTGAATTATAAAAATCTATAAAACCAATAACTTCATGTTCTTCACCAATAAAATCGCCCAAGTGTCCCCTATTATGCAAAGCCACGTTTTTGTAGCATGGCGTCCACAGGGCTGAACGTGAACTAGTCGGAATAACCCCAATAGAGAAAAAATCCCCTCCCACCTCCCCCACAACCACCGCCTAAAATTACTCGCACCCTGGTCTACTTTGCTCTCGTGGTCTATTTGTATCCGCTCGGATGTGTGCTATGTAGTTTGTCTAAGTAGTTGGTTGCGGATGTAGCTTGAGCGCACAGGTCACATAAGACCTCCCCAGGACTCATTTGCCCGGTTGAGTGGGGGCAAGTCGTACCGACCAAAGCCATGGACAGTTACATCAATTGACTTCGATAGGGTAATTCAGGTTCCTGTGCGTATGCAAAGGGGCCGCTATTTTGGTCTTGCCAGGTTTGATGACACAAGTGCAATGTCCGTTCTCGTGCGTAAGATATATTGGCTATTTAAAGGGAACCGGACAAAAAAAGTATTTTCACAAAGTAAAAAGTGTGCGATCAACAGGGGAAGCTTGGTGTTTTGTGTCAGTTTTTACCTGATGTGAAATACTGGTGAGCAAATGTGGCCACACTGTGGACGCATAAACACTCGTGAAGCTTCAGGCTGTCACTTACAACATTTTCTCTTGTACCCACTAACACTGAGAGGAACTCACCATACAATGATGTTTTATAATTAGGGCTCATCAACGCTTGGATTTTGTAATATTATGACCTGGTGAGACAATGTACCCAGCTGAAACTGCAGACTAAGTTACTTGTTAGCCAACATTTTCTTTCTTCTTTTTAACCCGATGATCTCGCTCTTGCACAGTTTCCTGGACTGGTGGATTGCAGAATTGCCGGTACGGATGAGATTTTTTGAGTTAGTCCAGTTTCTGCAGCATAGATGATCACCCACGCACACAAGTCTGATTGAGTTCTGGGGTGATTCGAGAAAAGAGATGTCCCTTGAGGAGCTTATATTCGCAATGCATCAGCGATTTGGCCAAGCTTTTCGTCTGCAATCCTCACAGCAATGCTTAGGACGAGAGGGCGTTCAGCAAGCGTGAAAAGATCCTCACTGACGGCGAGAGTGAACTTGCGCACCGTGGCGGACACCAATCACCAGTGTACGGCTTTGCAGATAAATACTGACAAGTGCTGCAGCATGGAGCCAAGCAAAGCCAAGTCTGTTGTTTTTAAAAAAAGACAAAAAATTAAGCATTGGTTTACGACGCAGGCCTCAGTCATCAGAAACACGTTAAACCTCGACCAGGCACACCGTGGACTGCATACCTCCCATGGCTGAGATAGTTTACGTTTTGTATCCCACTGATAGGCGGATTCTCTTGACGTGAAACAAAATCTACTTGGCTTGTTCCTTGTCATCCAACAACTTCTATTCAGGTTTTGTCATAATCATCCACGAACTTTTACAGATATCATCTATACTATCGTTTTTTTGGCGCCAATTTTTTCAAAATGGAGGCAGAATCAACAAATGAAAATTCAAGAAATAATTCTTGTATTCGACGGATGCCTAATCACTTCCCAAATCGATCATTTTCGTCCTTGTCTACGGATTCACTCAAGCCGTCCACCAGTTTGTCCGAATCCGCTCCATACTGTTTTTCAGATTATCGTGATATATATGTAATATTATATGTAATGGTATATGTGGAGTGTGGATGTGGATGTGTATATTTTTTTTTTTTTTTTTTTTGTTGTTGTTTATCTTTTTTGTTGTTTTCTTTCATTCCCCGATGCCGCCACGTCAGACTATCGTGAAGTAATACTAAAATAATTATCATCGGATCCGGATCTTTCACAAAATCGCATCATATCGTCCTCCCCCTAGAGTCATAGACAGCATCCAATCTGTCAACACTTTCGTTCGTGTCTGGAATCTGTTCAGCGAACCTTTTGAGAGTACTCCTGTTTAGCAGTTAGACAGGCCAATCAAGATGTATGTCAATGCATAGCACATAGCCTTGTCAAAATACAGAAAAAATCAAATTTGATCTTAAAACAGGGAATTGATGGTTGGAATCCAATAGGACCCACAGTGTGCAGATCCTCTACAAATTTGAAGTCATCATGACTGAAATTGATCAAATTTCCAAACGTCGGAAGATGTTACTTTTAGAACAATAGAAAATGTCGAGACTAACATCCATCGGTTTTAACCCTTTCCACATGTGGACGCACAGATAGATTTCAAAACTCCACCAGAGTTAAACAGGCCACAATGGTTCAGACATCATCAAGTTTTAAAAACAGTGCGCACCGCGGTTTTAATATCCACGTGGTTTAAACACCTATGTGTTTCATCATGTTCGACCTAGGCACGGCAAATTACACTGGACCATTGGGCCGTACTCACATGTCCAACCGCTGACAGAAGTTGTGCGATGTGATTACAATTTTGTTCACTGTAAAACTTGGAACTCTGAGCCATCTCTTTTTCCCCCCCTTTCTCAGCAGCCATTTTGGAACGTGTTTTTGGAATTTTTGGAGTTTTAATTTTTGCTGAACGCAAGCTGTCGGGTAACCCAATTTGCAAACGTGTTCAAATTTTACAGTCAATTGGAGGAAAATATTTTTTCAGGATAAATGATTTAGAAGGTTGCTCTTTAAGAGTTGATTTTGACTCTTCTGAATGCGCTATAACAGTTGCTTTTAATTTTCAAAATCATCAGATGAAACCTCGACGATTTTTCTGGACATAAATGGTCGATATTGAGTATTTTCAACCTGCTCGGTTGACCTTTAGACCATCAAAATATTAGATTCCAATTCCAGTGATCACTATGGCGATATCATTGATCTTTTAGCTCAACTTCGAGGTTAAATCGCGAGAAACGATTTTCAACTAGATTATGATTTAGAATTAGTTGACTTTGCATGACATTAGACCTCAAAAATAAGTTGCTTTCCCCCGATTAAGTGATACTACTACAATTGATGATAATTTGCAATTAATAGAATGAAATTCTCGATTTCAGAAGTTGCTTAGGTTCACCTTTGGACCTAAATACTGATTTCACTACTCAGTGACCCAATTAAGCAAAATTTGCAACTGTTCAATTTAGAGTGCAACAGATGAAAATAATATTTAGAAATATTGATCCAAGATACCTTTGACCTAATCCAAATCAATAGACCTTTCAGTTGGACTACCTGCAAAAAGCTTGTAAAGTTTGCGATGAGAGGATTGCTTAGAATTGTGAACTTCCGGCAATTGACAGGTCAATTGACAATTGCGGCGACCCATGGAACAGACAGAATAACAAAGTCGACGCGACAGCATCCAAGAGCTGTTAAATTGTCAATTTTGCAAGTAAAAACAAACAAAGAAGAATACGCTACTGTAGGCATTGATACTTGTGGAATACGTCGTGCATGAGCAACGAACTTGTGAAATACAGGTAGCAAGAATACTGTAATACTGGTAAGCATATCACTGGAAATACATGAAAGCATATGTGAAAATTCATCGTGTAAGGCACGATATCTGTGAAGACATCGTGTAAAGCAGATAACAGTGAACAATACGTGTTAGCTAGATACTTGTGAAATAGTAACTCGTATAAGCAGATACTTGTGACATACATTGAGTGTATAAGCCACTTGTAATCCGTAGGACTTGTGAAATAGCAATCGTGTATAGGCATCGATATATGTGGAAATACATCGTGTAGGCATAATACTGAAAACAGTGTATAGCATTATGTGAAATACATCGGTATAGCAGATACATGTGAAATACATCGGTATAGCACGATATTGTGAATAAGCATCGTGTATAGTCACGATACTTTAGTGGAAATTTAGCATCGTGTTATAGCAGATCTTTGTGAAATAATCGTTATAGCACGATTACTTGTGAATATAATCGTGGTAGCAACAAGATACTTTGTGAAGTACATCGTGTATAGCATGATACTTGTGGAACATACATCTAGTATAAAGATCTTGTAAGAATCGTTAATGACGTTGTGAAATAACATCGTGTATAGAGCAAAACTACTTTTGAAATAGTCGAAACGTAGTACCTAAGCTGAAATCAGGTATAGCAAATTGGAAAACATCGTGTAGTAGCAGATACTTGTAGAAATACGGATCGAATGCGATATGTTCACGATAACTTGTGAAACAGGGGCAATACGATGTATAAGTTGGCAGACTATTTTGAAATAATTGGCAAAGAGATCTTAATAGTGTATAGCACGATACTTGTGAAATACATCGTGTATAGCACGATACTTTATGAAATATCTCGTGTATAGCAGATACTTGTGAATACTCGATATGCCACGATACCTTGAAATACATAGGTATGAGCATGATACTTGTGAAATATCGTCCGTGCATAGCACGAAACTTGGTGAAGATATACATCGTGATAGCACAGATACTTGTGAAATACTTCGTGTATTAGCACATAACTTGTGAAAATAGCATCTGAGATAGCACGATACTTGTGAATAATCGATGTATAGCATAATGATTGTGAATCTATACAACTACTGAAATCGGTATAGACGATACTTGTGAAATAGCAGTTCGTGTAAGCAGATACTTGTGAAATAACGTCGTGCTTATAGACGATACTGTGAATATAACGTGTATAGCACGAATACTGGAAATACTTCGTGTTATAGATACTTGTAAATCATGTTGTATAAGCATGAATACTGTGAAATACGCAATCGCAAGACTTAATAAGGGCTCACGATACATGGAAATCAGCTGATGTGAGGACATTGAAATACGGTGTGATACACGATACTGTGAAGTACTCGTGATAGACAGATAACTTGAGAAAGGTAACGTGCATAGCACGATATTCGTGAAATACATCGTGATACAGCCGATACTATGAATACATCGATATAAGCACTGATACTTGTGAAAAATACATCGTGTATAGCACGATACTTGTGAAATACAATCGTGTAATAGGGCATGATACTTGTGAATACGTCGTGCATAGCGACGATACTTGTGAAATACGTCGTTATAGCACGATACTTGTGAAATACGTCGTGTATGGGCATGATACTTGTTGAAGATACGTCGTGCATAGCACGATACTTTGTGAAGTCGTCGTGTATCAGCAGAATGGCGATAACTTGTGAATAGACGTCGTGCTGCAGATACGTGGTGAATTACATCGTGTTGGCACGATACTCTGTGAAGTACGTCGCTGTATAGCATGAATACTTGTGAAATACCGTCGTTGCATAGTGCATGAATACCATAAAATAAATTGTGACCTGGGTTAATAAGAGAATTGGCAGGGTTGGCTGGTTGACTCATTGAATATCGATGTCTCGGTGAGGCAATGTGTCAAGAGGTGCAATTTTGGTGATGAAGAAAGTGAGAATTTTTAGACATGTATACCACCTTAGTTGTTTGACGTAGCTTTGGTGGTGCAGTTTGGTCAAAAGATGATAGTAGATGAAGGCCCTTGGCGTGCGACTTATGACTCGCATTACGTGCGAGGCTGATGGTTGTAGTGTATTTGGGTTTGGTTGCGTGCTGTGTGATTTACCATTTTGGTGAGTACGATTTTCATTTGTGACGTGTAGGTGATTGACATACAACAGACTGACAAAACAGCGACAGACCAGCAACAACACGTGGCCAGAATATGCTTGAAAAATCGTCCATTTTCACAAACTACAGACAGACAGACAGACAGACAGACAAGCAGAGGTGAAAACATACCTCCGCCTTATGCCAACTTTACGCATTTGGTGAAGAACGATTTTACATTGTGACGTGTAGGTGATTGACATAACAAAGCCTGACAAACAGACAGACAGACAAGCATACGTGGCCAACCGAATATGCTTGAAAAATCGTCCATTTTCACAAGTACAGACAGTGACAGACCAGAAGACAGACAGACAGACAGACAGCAGAGGTGAAAACATAACCTTGTCCGCGG
>CM068964.1:4495184-4517398 GCA_035128595.1 Eptatretus atami
GACAAAGCAGAGGTGAAAACATAACCTCCGCCTACCTTTGCTAGCAGAGGTTAAAAAAAAATTGCTCTTCAAAGTCACCACCTACTCAGAATGAGTTTATCGTGCGATCATTCAACATATTCCACCTTTCGATTTTCCCGTCTGGACAAGCGTGAGATATCTCATGACCATTCGTCACTGAAATGTATCTGTGACGTCCCATCATGTTTCACAGCCGATTGTGTCCATGACGTGGCCGCCTCTGCAGAAAATACTCGGAGGTTCTCTGAATTCTAGTTTTCCGCTTAACGGTGCATTTTCAACATAAGCATGTAAAATGAAAAATTCAAAGTGTGCACAAATAATAAAAAAATTTAATCTTTTCTTCAGCCTTTTCTCATCAGCTGCTTTTACATTTCTGAAGACCACGACCTAAAGCCATGAAATCTCTTTCTCCCAGCCCTTTCCCCAAAAATTTTGGTAGATTATGTTAAAATATTACCAAAATTTATAGGAGACATTGTTCCACGATTCCAATGTATGCCTGACAGTGTGCATGGGTGTGCACTGTTAATGGCACATTTCAAGAGGCACCAACAATAGAAAAAGTTCTCAAATTGAGAGGATGGTATTAATTGAAGCAAACGTATATCTATGCACCTGCTACTTGCACATGTAACTTGAAATAATTTCTCCATTTGATCTCTTTGACTTGCTTCTGCGTTGAAGCAGACACTTGCAAGACTGAATAGCATTCACTCTCTCCCCGTAAAGCTCCTCAGAATATGATTTTTAAAAATAGCGTGAACAAACGTTTGTGGTACAGGTCACGGGTGATTCATTGGGTGGTTAAAGTTTCATCGAAACTTGTGTGAGTTCTGAGAAGAAAGCAAATATCATTTGGGACACCCCCCTCTCCCCCCCCCCCCCACACCCCGGTAGTCCCCCCCCCCCCCCCCCCCCCCCCCCTTAGGCCATATTATATGCGTGAACAAACTTGGCTGATACGGGGATGAAGGTTGTGTCAAGTTTCATCGAAATTGTGTGTGTAGTTTTTGAGTGAGTTGCAAGTGTTTATGGAGGGATGGAGAACCGGACGTACTGATGGTGTCCATCCCAAAAGCCAGACTACGTTCCAGGTGAGCTAATAACTTTCTGTGCCAGAAGGCATCAGTATTCCTCCACATAGCTACAGTGCACTATATGTTTATTACACAAATAGACTCAATTCTAGAGCTCTTGGGGGGGGGGGGAGGTTAATACCCTTTTAGTAAGCCAGTCAACCCCTGGAAAGAGGATGACATTTTGGTTAGATGGCTTCTCTTTGTTTCAGGCAAACTAACTTCTCCCCACATGTGACACTTATATGGTCAGAATCAACACCTGGGTGATTGACACTTTACCAGATCGCCATATATGGGATAAATGACACCATTCAAAATGGCCACCATATCGACCCATTGTGACGAAGAAAGAGCCGTTGAATCGTGACTACTTGAACGATTTTGCTGATCTTGGTGTCGATTTATAAGTTTTAAGGGTCAATGATTCATAATCCAGCAACAAAATTACAAAATAAAAATATTTTAATTGCAAAAAAATGATGTGCGATGCCAAAATAACTACGTCGTATATCACACATTGCAAAAATGGCTCGGTATGAATGTTCTCATCCATCATGTCACCCCGATTCGAGTCTATGAGTACCATTTCAAGGTATATCAACAAGTTCTATATGATTGCAACATTCTTCTGCATCGCATCCACAAGCAGCAGTTTTGCACTTCCTCTTGCAGCCGCAAAATACGAGCTCGACACAGACTGCGGGCACAGCAGAAAGAGTCATCCAGACACCTTCCAGTCCATCTTCTGTTTCTCTCCATCCCCCTGTTGACAATGGCAATCCACCATTCTCTCTATTGCTGCAATTATCATCCCTCAACCACACCTTGGCCTGGCAATTAGCCCTTGCATAATATAACTGGACAACATCCATCGTTGGTGGAAGATTTTTCCATGTCTTTTTTCCCTTCCTGAACATGTCAAGCACGGCTTTGTCAACACCAGCATTGTCGTCAGGAGCTGAGTACTGGCGGCAGACAAACTTCAATTTATTCTGTTGAACCATTATGACAAACTGCATTTAGGAGATGCGGATGTTCATTAAACACTCTCCAGCAATATTATTTTGCCAAATGCCGTGAAAGATGTTGTGGCTGACCCAGTCATTGCATGGAATGCTAAAAGGTTCTCCTTAACCAGATGTGATAATTTGTCAGAGATCTCATGCACTGGGTATAACAACGTCTGTCATGAGCGGTTCCACTGACCATCCAAACAGGAGTTTCTTGAAAGAAGTGAAGTAGAAGAAGCAAAACATTGGTATCTCTGCAAAATACCATGATGCAATTACACCCCATGGAGAATGATGCATGTGTCCGCTTCTTCATGATCGCAGGCCAGACTGGTCAAGGTACCCCTGGTTGTGGATGAAGCTTCCTCGGCAGTAACGAATCCTCCCCCTACTACCAATTCACAGCTATTAGGCACTTCTTCACATCACATCGTTAAATCATTGGATAGGAATGCAGCAAGATCTGCTTTGTTCTCACAACGAGATATGAACTGTGCCCATTCCTGGGGTAATGGAACCTTGCCGTGACTGATAACCTTGTGGATGGGCTTCTTACCTCGTCTTACTATTGTTTGGGTTTTGATGGAGTGTGAGCCAATATATCTGTCAAAGATAACATCTATTCTGGTAACACCACGAGTGAAATGGGCAAATATGGAGTGAGCAAAGGCATCTGCATAATTGCCAAATGACTTAGAGCCAGAAGGTTTACCCTAAGCTTTGAATTAGGGCATGCCCATTCACAAGTACACAGGCACCAATCACGGGGTTGACTAGGTCATGGGAGATTGGTGTCTCCTCTATCTGTATATTTGCAATGAGAATGCCAAGCAGGTCAGATTTCGCATTAGACTTCAATATCCTGGCAATATTTTTGGCCAGGGAAAGGAGAAAGGCTGCCAGCTCATCCTTGAGGATGTTTGACATGTCAATCACTCATCTACTCTGCTGAGCATTGAGCAGCCTCTGTAAGAAGCAACTCGCAGCTTTAATGACTTTCGTGTCATTTGCACTGGTGTTTACAACACACTTGTAAAGACTTGCAAACGTTTTTGAGTTCTGTTTTGTTATTGGTTCAAAGAACACCGTTTTCTCACTCAAGCGAGTTTTCACAATTTTGGCAACCTGGTTAATTCCACATGACTTTGCTGTCAGTAGATGCACCAACCCTCTCCAGTGTATGTGCTATGGCCATTTTCTTCAGGTCACTTGGGTACAGCAGCAATGGCTTTGGTGGGTCCAGTGGATGAACAGTGCTGCATCTGGGGGCCTATGATCTTCTTCACATCATCAAAGAAGCTCTGTCTCCTCGATACATACTTTGGACGGATAGCTTGCCCACGACTGTGACACATATCCTGATTTCGGTGCCACACGTGGGACACATACACATGTCCCTGGGATAGTCCTTGCACCATAGCAGAACACATCTCATCCAATCAAATGTCACCAATGTTGGCAGTGTTGGTTCCTTGAAGTTTTTTGATACCTCACTGAAATTTAACCCAACACTCCAAGGAAAAGCTACAAAAATAGAAATAAAAATGAAACCTTCACCCATAGCACATACACTTTTGAGACTTCCGGTTCTGGGTTTGGGGAAACAGCTGCTTCTCTCAGGGGACTGCTGGCTTTCTCCAGCCAGCAGTTAAGTTTCCGAGAGTTATATGTCACGTTTTAACTATATTTTCTCACCTACATGTTTACTGTGTGTTCCTAGTTCGGCTTGTTTTTCAAAAATTAGCTATTTTGTGAGTTTTTGTCGACCTTGTCTTATCAGGATGCTTTGAGGCTACCCGTCCTTCCCGTCCTTCGGAACGATCGTTTTATTTGTATTCTCTCCCTCTTACCATCAATTCCTATTTTCCAAACTTTTCCACTGCCCCCAACATCCCTCCCAACTACACCCCTGTTTCTTATCTTAAAGAAAAAAAAAAGAAAAAAAACCTTTCTCCTCCATACCACGAGCACCGATTCTTGTTGTTGTTGTTGTTCTTCTTCTTCTTCTTCTTCTTCCTCTATTTCAGCTGACCCACTCCACCAATACCTTCACAATTTCTTCCCACAGCATCCATTCCCTAATCTTACCTAATCTTCAATTATCCATCAAAAAAATAACAATTTTCCTTGTATTATTCTCACTCTTCATCTTCTAAAACCACGTGTCACTCTCCCCTCTTCCTGATACTTTCATCGATCTACCAGCTTCACTCTGCATTTACCGATCCGAATTCACCATTCACCCCACGATTTTACTTCATCTTTCCTTTACCTAATCTTATGCAATCTTTATCAATAATAATAATAGTAATAATAATAAATAATAAAAACAATAAAAAATGGTCTGAATAATGTTCCATCTTCCTCTTTCACACGTGTGGTTCTCATTATTGAATCATAATTCACCACTCTTTTTCTATTTCAACAGACTTCTCTCAATTCGACCTTTCCTTCATACTTTGTCTAAAAAGTCCAACTGTTACACTCCACCTCATGTATAGATGTTTCTGTACCGTCCACCAAAAGTGATGCCTCCATTTACACCTCACTATCCGAAAACAAGGACCAACTTCTATCTGCTCATCCGAACTCTCTCTTCCTCATATGTGGTGACATCAGTTGTCATCATGCCAGTAGGCTGGGTGTGGTACCTCTTCACCTGCCATGGCACTTCAGCAAAAGACTTCTGCGACTCATGGGACTGACTTAATCTGTCAATTTCACGACCCGGATCTTAAACAATGGTACTCCATCTCCTTGGATCTGATTTGACAAATTTCCCTGACAATATCTGCTGCTCTTCCTCCGCTCAATTGTTCTTCTGAACATGTCTTGTCAAAGTGGACATCTCTCTGGCTGTTATTAGAGAACCACCTCACCGCCGTCGAGTCCGGCATTTCACTCAAGCAGACTGGCAGGGTCTCCAAGCAGCCATCAATCTTCTAGACTGGTCTTCCATCCTTACTTTCTCCACCATCAACCCATCCTGGAATTCTTTCAAATAAACTTGCTCTCTCTTCTCTCTCATGCACAGACTTATCCCCTCTCGTCTTCAGTTGTCCAGCTCCTCCCGCCCATGGTTCACTGAAGCTTGTGGCGAGGAAGTTGTCCTGAAAACAACTTGCCTTTGCCTCATGGAAAGCAAACCCAACTGAGGGTAATCTCAATTCCTTCCACAAAGCTCGAAACAAGTGTGTATCTACCCTCAGGAGAGCCAGAAAACAACATTTCTAATCTCAAGTCTGAAACTCTCAACACTCTCCCTCCTCCAAATCCTAGTGGCGTCGAATCAAATCTGTTTCAGGTGTATGTTCCCCTACCATCCCCTCCTTACCTCAAATGGCCACGATGTTGACACCGCACATGAAAAGGCTGAATGCCTAAACTCGTTGTTTGCATCTAAATCTTGCATCCGAAACCCATCACTTTCTGTACCCACTTACCCAGTCGCACCCAACTGTCCCTGGACTCTGTGTCCTTTTCCCCTGACAAGGTGGAGAGCTTGCTGTCAAACCTCGACTCAGATCTGCAACCGGTCCAGACAGCATCAGCCCACGTGTCCTAAACCTGCTCCTCTGCTCTTGCTCACCCTCTCTTTCTGTTCTATTCACCCTCTCATTTGCTCAAGGTCATCTGCCTATGCATGGAAATCAGCAAACATTACCGCACTGCATAAAAATGGTGCAAAAACAGATCCCTGCAACTACAGATCAATCAGCGTTCTCCCAATCATCAGCAAGGTTATGGAATCCATTATCTTCCTTATGGATTATGGAATCATATGGAAAGCAAGCAGACTTCCTCTCCTGTCACGGCCAAGGTGTGGCCCTAAATGGAGTTCTCTCATCCCGATTGCGGAGACACTCAATTTCCTGATGAGGACCCTCGAGGCGCTGAATGAGGATTCGTTGCTGCTGCGATTACGGGTTTCCTGGTTCAAAACTAAGATCCAGGCTTTCAATGATTTATTGGATGCTGCTGTCTTGTCTGTACCTGTTTGTGGTGAGAATTTTGAGGTCATGAAAAGATTCACTTACGTTGGCAGTGATATTCATGTCTCCACATGTTGTGAGCCAGAGGTCAATAGATGTCTGGGTCATTCCTGGGGAGTTAAAGATTCACTGGATCATGGGGTACAGTGCTGTTGGTACCTATGCAGGAGGACAAAAGTCTGAGTCTTTAAGTCCTTGATGCTTCCAGTGTTGCTCTACTGACGCGACACTTGGACTGTGACCAGAGATCTGAGATTTAACTCCTTCAGTACCAGGTCTCTTCCGAGAATCCTAGGTTGTCACTGGTCAGACATTGTGTCCAATGGTTGGTTGCTGAGAGAGACTGAGATGAGATTTGTTACATGCTTAGTCCGTGAGCATTAGCCGTGGCTGTATGGAGATGTTGCTCGTTTTCCTGACACTGATCCTGCTCACCAGATTCTCTCAGCAAGGGAGCCTCATGAGTGGAGGAGGCCAGCAGGCCGACCGCATGCCTCATGGTTGCCATGGGTTGATCGGCATCTCAAGAAGATGGGGATGGGCTAGGCATCTGCCTGCGGGTTGGCCAGATGGAGGCCCCTGGATTACTGGCTGAAAGTGGACACAATGACGTGCTGCTCTGTCTCCCATACCTGACCCGAGTTGATAATTTTTAAACATTTTCTTTGTTTTAGCTCTTTTCAGATAACAGGCAACTTGGATTGGAACAATTGTTTGATATGCCAAGAAAAGACTGCGGAGCATATAAAATGTCCTCTCAATGCAAAGGGAAGTGGGAACAAGTCAGAGCCATGCAGCTCCTTTCTGAATACTTTCAGTGCTTTCGGAATCCTGAGCACACTAGCAGTGGCTTTTCACGTTGGACAAGACATGACTGTGGGTGAACTGGTCCAAAATCAGGCTGCATGGCACAAATCCTGCTGTGTCAAGATCAGCTAAGAGAAGCAGGAGAGAGCTACTAAAAAGCGAGATGGATGAAACCACAGCAGACAGTACATCTGGAGAGAAACAACCTCGGCATCAGTCGATGAGAAAAATGGCCTGTCTATTTTGTCAACAAGTGGATGGACACCTCCATGAATTCAGAACTCTTCGAGCTGATGATAACATAAGGCTACATGAGACAGAATTAATGTCTGGAATGGAAGGTAGAGATCTGGTTGCACTTGATGCTAAATATCAATGACAGTGCTTGACAACACTACAAAATTGCTACCGACCACTGCTCAGGCAACATGAGGATGAATCATCTGGTGGTTCTTCTGAAGAGAAGGTTATGAAGGAAAGAGCACTTGTGGAGCTCTTCACCCTTGTAGAAAACTGGATGGAAGATGGAACCTTCCACTTCAAATTTTCAGTCCTTCATCAGCTGCATGAAAACGTCAATGGGACTTCTGTGTTGAGAAGAGACGAACAGAACCAAATTCAAGGAGAAAGTTCTTGCATACTTCCCACAAGTACAAGAGAAATGTGATGGCAAAAATAAACTTCTAGTTTACCAACAAGGAATGCAGCACATGCTAAAGCAAGCCATTGCATGTGACTATAAAAGTGATGCACTACTGCTGGCTGAAGCTGCCAATATTATGCGCACAGACATTGTCAACTCAAGAGGATTCCACTTCGACGGCACATTTCCCTCTGGGTGTCAACATGGATCAGTACCAATTACTCTCAAAACCCTGGTGTCTATGCTGTTGAATGGTGCTGACTTGAGAGATCAAGATTCAACAGACTCGCAGGCAAACCTCACAATCTCTCAAACCATTCTCTTCAACTTCAAGAAACACACATATTAACTTCTGCCAAGTCTAGTATGCAAGAGAAACTCCGTGCATGTGCAGTGGTGCATGATATCAGCAAAGCATCTTGACTGACATATGCCCCCACGTATTATAGTTGTTTGTCGGGATAATCCATGCTCTGTCTTTAGTGACTACAATATATGAACTCAATTTCAATGTGTTTAACGATGACACAGCAAAGTTCTCATTGATCTGTTCATTCCCTTGTACTTTGTCTTGTCATCGTCAAAGGCTATCGAGAACAGAATGATATTAATGCAAGAAACCGTTTCGCCACATTTCCTCGGAATCGACAATGTTTTTCAGATTTCAGCAAATTTTTCTCAATAATTTGTATCTACATTTCATTCCTGTTAGAAAAATCCATCTGCTGATGTTCTGAATAGTGGAGTTGCATTCTTGCCCAGAAAATGTATGTTTATACACCAAAGTTGAGTCTACGTGGCTTGGAAGCCGAGATATTGGAACTTATCAGTTTTTCGTGGCAGCTGCTTTGGAAATCCAAGATGGCCACCATATTGTATCTTGAGGAAATGGTTCCAATTACAAAGTTTAAAGCCAAGGCAATGGGTAGCACATGGAAAAAATTTGGTGCTTTTGTCCGGAACGTCCACATCATTTTGATTAGCTGACTGACGAGAGCCAATGATACCTGTGAAAGTTTCTGTTTAAAATAGTTCAAGTGCTTCTGCGGTATTTTCTTGATGACAAATTTCATCATTGGTCAAATGATGACAATGAGAGTGAATTTTATTTATGAATGAGATTCATTAATTTATTTATTTGCATACACCATCTTTTTGTATGCATAGTCGAGGCTCATGGAAGAGCTAACAATAGTACACTGAACGTATCAGGCCACAACAGGACAAAAGGAACAGCAGAGAGAGAGGGGGGAAACACCAACAGCAGTGTTGAAGGGCAAGACAGAGGGAGGCAGACAAACAATGCGTGTGGGGAGGAATGGGGGCAGGAGAGCATGCACGGGATGGAAAAGATGGATACAGAAGGGAACTCCCAGCAGGGAAAAAATGGAAATTTGGAAGGAGGAGGGATTGTGGTGGGATGGTGTGGTGGGGTTATTGAGGGAAGAAAAGATTATGATTTTGGATTGGGGTCAATCTGAGATGGTGGTGAACAGCTGTCTTGAAGACCTGGAAAGAAGAATGAGATTGGAAAGAATGTGGAAGTTGGTTCCACAGGCAGGGACAAAAAAGGAACAAATAAGTGGAGGTGAGCAGTGATCCTGGATTTAGGTAGTTTTACCAGGAGGGGGTTGATGGTGGCCCATGTATGTATGCCCTGCAGAAACCTGGTGGGGGGAGACAAAGCACAGAAAGAGCAGAGGGTACAAGACCAGAAAGGTGGCGCTAAAGACAGACACAAATGACCTGGCTGTGATCTGGTGACTGGTTTGCATCTTTTGATGTGAGTGTGGCTGTGCCTTTGTTGTAGTGTGGCTGTGCCCCCCTCCCCCCCCCCCGTAGTTTCGAGCAGGAATTTGGAATTTTGCTAAAGCTCACATACTCTTTTTGTTAAAGACTCTGTGGATCTTAACGTCCACCAGCTAATGCTAGTAGACGGAACACGGAGTTTAACATCCTTCCCGGGGGACAAGGAACACCTTAATGTATTGGCCCACATGTGAAACACCAGCATGACAGTTTATAGCCGGGCAAGATTTGAACCCATCTTGGATAGCTCAAAGTCGAGCACGAATACATATAAGGCCATCATGCCAGTCCTATGAAGAATATTAAGTGTTAATCTTTCGATGTGGAAAGGTATTCATGATGTTGTTGTTTTAAGCAGTGGTGTGCCTCTGCACAATGAAAGAGTTGGAGAACTTTCTCAACTCACCGACACGGCTGAGATCTCACAGCTGCCGTTGCTGCAGATTCTCGACGACGTGGACCAGTGCAAGGCCTGAATAACTGTGGATGGGCGCGTGCTACCCAAACCTTTTGGATATCCCGTGCCCACCCACACGTTGATTGATGACAGGATTGAAGACTTCTTGATGTAAATTGTAAATGAACGATAGACTCATTATCTTGGATAGACATAACAATAGTGTGTCTGGTGTAATCTGATGTATGTCGTACATATACACTACATAACGGATATTTGTCTTCATTCATACATAACGGATGTTGTCATAATTCACGAAATGGTTATAAATGCAAGACGTGCCATATTCGGAGATGAGCTATTTAGACTTGCATACCTGTAATTCGTGAATTTCTTGATAACGCTGGAATGTTATTGCTGTGAAGTCCTTGGGTAAACTGCGTTGATGTTTTATTTGCTCACTTGCTGCATATTATCTCCCATAAATGTCTGCTGTCACATTATAATAATGTTAAACCAACATAATGGCATTATCAGATAACTCATACATGGCATATTGCACCTATTGTCTTTGCTAGTTAACTTATTATTGTCATAACTATCTTAAATATGTGATATTATTACTGAATTGTGACAACCATTTCTAACTGTGTATTTTTTTTGGTCTGTGTCATTCGCAGTGCCACGTACTGACCGGTCACCACTTTTCATTGCGTATTAAATACAAACCCATTTACTGACCTGACGGGTTCTGTGTCATTTGATACCCTTTGCTATCGGCTTACATTTAAATACAATTATGGGATTTGCCTGCTGATCCTTATGGAGGAACAAATTGAGAATATGTATCTATATTACACTCGAGGAGATATTCCAGGTGTATGAATATTTGCGAATTTTCTGAGGAATGGTAGAGGTGGGGGTCTGGGGGGGTTCTATAACTTGGTGGGAGGGAAGTTCACATCATGCTTTTGGATGTTTCAGTGACGAGGTGCAAGATGAGAACGGTAAGAGAGGATTGGTGACCTTCAGCTATTCTACAAAGCAGAGATACGCAATCAGCCTTGGCTTGAATAAGCCCATTGTAACCTGGGATCCTTAAAGAGCAAAGGACACTAGGCTCGAGATGTCCACAACGGGATAGTATTACATCCGATGGAACCTTCTGTTTACAAGCACAAAGAAAATCTGATAACCATTCTTCAAGAGAATCCTGTATGCCATTAGTTAACAGTGAGGAAATCAGGAAATAAGGGGGGGGGGGTGCAGGACAAAAAAAAAACCAAAAACTGTACGGATGTCCATTGAGAGAGCCCTGACTTCTTGTACGAGCTCGAGTGCATCCCTCTAATGCTGACATGACAAAGGCAGAATTACCTGAACAAAAGCCAAATTACTGATGAAAGTTCAAGTCGTGATAGAAAAGATGTATTGAAGTCTGCTGCAATCATTCATTCTATGACTTTGCTCATTGTGGGGAGAATGGTCACTTGTATAAAATTAAGAGGATAATTTTTGGAACTACTTTATACAAATTGCGGTAATGTTCGCAATTTTCATTGACGTGGGCAGGTAGCCCTCGGAAAATGACCTGGAAAATAGCAAATAACTAGGAACAGACAAGACGGATGAACAGTTGTTGAGTATAATGGCACTGATGCTATCAGAGGAGTTAAGAGTTTACATTCTGTCAGATGTTTTTATTGAGGAGGTGTAGGATAGTGAGAGAGAGAGAGAGAGAGAGAGAGAGAGAGAGAGAGAGAGAGAGAAAAGAGAGAGAGAGAGAGAGAGAGAGAGAAGGATTAGTGACCTTGGCTTATTCCGCAAGGCCAGAGTTAAGGAAGTCAGCCTTGTCATGAGCAGGTCCATCCTGACCCCATCCTTCTGACCACATTATTGTTCAGAGAATGGCAGTTATGCTTGCATCGTTTTTGATAATAATAAAAAAACACCTTCCTGATCCAAAGGGTAAGCATACATCACGAAATACCTGGATTCGAAATTATAGATACATGGTGAATTGCCCTGCGACATGCATGGCACGTTTCCATAAAGAAAAACAGGGAAGCTGGGATTGTCGAGGCCGTTTGACCAATCGTCATATCATTGCCTATCGAAATGATTATTAGTAGTCCTTCTAAAATTAATATCGGTGTTGTTTAATAGTTTCTCCATATATACCGGCATTTAAATTTTTTTTTAAAAGAGTCAACCAGTGTGCAATAGAGGTAAAGAAGAAATTGAAGCTGTAATTGAGATTCAGCATCTGGGTTATGTCAGGGTTTGATTAGATTTCACATGTTTTTCATTTGGAAATTGGAAAGTCAGAGGCATTGTTGCATTTTGAGAGATTGCTATTGAAACAGTCCCCAGAAGCATATGTTTGACAGTGAGGGATTATGTGCCTGTGGGAATGGTAGATAAGAAAAAGTGAAAGTGGACTTCAGACAACAATGCAAGTTTTCTGCAGCAGAGGTAATGAAATTCAGCCTCATGAAGTATCCCAAAGTGGAAGAACCAGTAAAAGATGGTCAGCGGTATTCAGGAAATTGAGTTAAAATAATAAGCATGTTGCTAATTTACGGGAAGCAATCGATTTAGAATGGAATAAATGTGAATAAAATGGATGAAGGAGGATCTTAAGGGAATGTGAAACTTTCCTGAAGGTTCCAACAAAGTTTAGAGGCCTGGTAATTCGCTGACGGTAAAGGTAGTAGTCAGCAGACATTGGTGAAACAAACTGCAAAATGGAGAACTAATGGACCTATCATTGGAGAATATTGCCCGAGATAAAATCAAAACACTCTTTGAACTGACACTCAAGTCTAGTTATGTGTTTTGCAGTTTTTTCGAATACAAATTTAGGCTCATGCAGCTAAACAACAAAGGACAGCAGGTTCACAGACTGACAGATATATAATCAAAGGGGAACAGGAAGACAAGCACATCACACAAAAGACGACAAGTGGCTAAAAGGAAAGGGATGTGTGGGGGTGTGTGATATATTTATCTATAATTAAATATTTTTTTATATATGTGTGTAAATATATTTATTTTACTTATTTATTTAAATTGTGATGTGTTTAGTTTTGGCTGCCACCCACCTTCCTCTATATTTTCTCGAAGTCCAGGAACCTAACCCCCTTATTCCCATAGAAAATTGGTTTTAACTATCGTGGCATTTTCCAGGAAAGTAACCCCCACGATATTTAAGGGTTTGCTGCATGGTAAAGACATATATTGTTGTTAACGTGCATTAAATTGTGTTCTGATGCCCATGTGGCAGCTCTTGACTCCATTTATTGTTCATTGCCCAAGAAAAAAAATTGACTTTGAAAACTTTCAATGGGCTGGTCGAGATAATAAAAGTGCCACACACAATAACTCATGTTGTGAAATTTTCTACAAGCTGCTTGTTCCAAGTTCTTTCTCCATCATCATCACAACTTAATCCATGAGACTCATTTTTGCTCTTCCATTTTCTTTCATAAGCCTCGATTTTATATTCAAAAGTTATTATTTTGTGCATCACTATTGATAATGACGTGTAAGACCTCATACTGGTATTGTTGAATCTTGCACTAAATTAAACGTATAATAAATTTATTCTAGTAGGGAGCTGCAGAAGTTCCGCATAATGTGAAATGTAACTCAGTCTCAACCCCCCTCCCAACCCAAATCCTCAACATACTCCCCATTGTTACTTGTTATTACTTGCTCACTCTCCCAACTCTCTGCCACCCCCCCCCCAGCCCAATTCTGTCTTCCCCTCCCCTTTCTAAACAAGGTTACATAGGGATACACAAGGAACTTTGGCACAGGAGGAAGTCATTTGGCCCATCATGCCTGCATTGTTCATGTTCTTGTTCGTTAAAAACAATCCTAAAAGTAAATAAAAGAAAAACATTTAAAATCACAATCTCACAAGATTCCGTCATCTTGCGATTCGTCAGTAAAAGTAGTGTATATGTAGCTAAAAAAAAACAAAGAAAGAAAAAAAAACATACAAGGCCATTCATAATGGGAAAAATAATACACAACCAGAACTTCTCAGACCTCTTATAAGGATATAGGTTTTATGGTCCTTGGTTGAGTAGTTTCTGAAAAAAATAATCAGATAGACAGAGAAACAAACAAACACACAAACAAACAGACAGAATAAGCGTACAGTATTATTACATAGGATTTTATAAAATACTCTTTAAGAATATATACATAAGACACAATTTCCATATTGATAATTAACAGGATTGTGAATCAGCTATAATGCTATTGCAAGTGGAAGTGTTGTAAGAGCCCATCTGTAAAACCCATGTGAGACACTAGTTCCCTGTTTGTTGATGTTTTTGTTCCCCAGTTGTTTATGTGTGCAAACAAAATCTTTACTGTGGAACATCGGTCCCTGGTAAGACTATTAACTGTCAGATTGATGCTTCGCAGGCTGGAAGTTGTATCACAAAGTGTGCAGTCCATCTAATAGGACGTTAAGCCAGGGACCTGTCTGCTAGCATTTATTGCTGATGGACGTTAAAGATCCTACTGTGTCTTTTGAAAGGAGCAGGTGAATTGTAGTTGGCACCGTGGGCAAATTCCAAATTCCTACCCGAACCAGCTCTATTGAAGAGAGAGAGAGAGACAGAGAGACAGAGAGAGAGAGAGAGACAGACAGACAGACAGACAGAGAGAGAGAGAGAGAGAGAGAGAGAGAGAGAGAGACAGAGAGACAGAGAGACAGAGACAGAGAACAGACAGAGAGAGACAAAGACAGAGAGACAGAGAGACAGAGCCAGAGAGACAGAGATAGAGATAGAGATAGAGATAGAGAGACATAGACAGAGAGATTGAGAGAGAGAGAGAGAGACAGAGACAGAGACAGAGACAGAGAGAAGAGAAATGGGGGGGGAGACAGAGAGAATCAAAGATTATGCAATCATCTTGGAAATATAACCTGCTGTGCCTTTTGACACAAAACTTTTGCAATATTTGTATCCAATTCCTTAATAGACACCAACGGAAGGTGAATGTTCCATCGACGACTTTGAAAGGGTTACCTTGGCCTTTTGTTCTCAAATTTTCATGAACTTCTTCGACGTAAATTGGAAGGCTCAAGCCATCGATGGAAATTCACAGAAGTGTATGCTAAGCTTGAACCACCCAACGACCCTTAGTAAACGCAAGCATCTTGAACCAACCAAGCACCTTACTAAGCACAAACACCCTTAATCAACCCAATCATCCTTACTCAACCCAAGAACCCTTGCAAAACCCAAGCATCCTGAACCACCCAAGCACCCTTACTAAACCCACACATCATAAACCACCAAAGCTCCCTGAACCACCCAAAACACACCTACTAAATACAAACACCTTGAACCACGTAAAGCACTCTTACTATTCCCAAGCAGGCTGAACTATCCAGGCACCCTTTCCAAACTCTAGAGAAGCAAAGAACTGTGATGGAAACACTATTTAGTTTAATTTGTTTCAGAAAAGTTATCGATAACTAATCACATCATACTGTTCACTCGGTCGTTTTAAAAATGTATAGGTATCAGGGCCATAATTATACGTATACAAAAATGGTGGAATATTTGATTCTCCTCCATTCCCACCACTCCCACCCCCCCATCCCCACCGCATGACATGTCCCATACATCCCACTTTTCTCCCCATCCTTTGACCTCCAAACCTCATTCCCCTTTTGCACCCACTGCTTCCAACGATACCCTCCTCCCGTTCACTGTCCTACCCCTCCCAATATCTCTTCATTTTCTCAATTCTTCCCCATCCAGCTCTCACATGCCCACTTAATAAATAGATTACCTCCTGTACTTTTATCGACCATTTTTCTCATCAAGTCTTTACCAAAATCCAAAATAACAGAAAATAAACGATAAATCTCAGTGATTTATCATTGTTATAAATTTGAAAACAAATTGGTGAATGGTGGTAAAACACCTTCAAAATGCAAGGTAGGCGACTCATGAGGAATGGGAACTGTACCGTTGTAAATAATTACCTGGTTACTCGTTTGGGCAAAAATCCAAATTTCAGTTTGCTTCTCCACACTCAAGGTTCTCTGACATTGGGATTTTGAAAAGTTTAACTATGATTAATATTCATTATTCAATCACTCTTTCAATCTTTAATTGAAGCTCATATTTCACAGTTGTAAGGAATTTTCAGTCAAACATGGATTTCTTTGTGATGCAGATGCCTGGGCTCATGGAACAGCCAAATACAGATGGCTATCTGATCAGATGGCCTTTGGTAAAGCTCAGTCCAGGGAAGTTATTTTTTACCAATGAAGACATCATGAAGCTATCAGCTGGCCGACCTTCCTCGGGCACCAATGGGGGGGGGAGGGGGGGGCGATGGTCCTGAGTTCCTGGAGCGCTTTGGCAAGAGCAGCAAGAGGAGAATTTTCATGACCTCTACGGATAAATTGTTAACGGGATCATTATTGAGCACTATCTTGTCTGGGTTCGATCTCTGGCCTGGACTGATTTAACTAAAAACTGTTGTTCTGCTGTGTTTAGGATGCATGGGATGCAGTATCAGTGACCATGTCTTCCTTCAAATGAGCATGTCCTCCACTTAAACCCATACTCCAATGTCAATTTCGGTTTTGGAACTTAAAGATCTCACAACATCTCTTGAAAAGGTAAGCTCTTGTGTGGCTGTACTCTTTCCAAGTTATTTTTATTCCGTTTGCTGTATAATTATCTGTAATAGGGGCAAGTGCAGCTAGATGAACTGCCAGAGGCATCATGAGACAAATGACCTCCTCCAGTAAGAGTTTCTTTGATTTCTATGAGCTGCTTGATAGGTCTTAAATAAATATTAGCTCCCTTTCAAGGAACTTCAATGCAAGAAGAGGGTATTAGGCCAATTAAGCCTCCACAATGGTTGCCAACCTATGGTTGTTTGTTCATGCTATTCCTTTGTAATGCTGAGCATCAAGCAAGGAAGCAGCTCGAAGCGCAGTTTTGGTTGTCCACGTCGATGGTTCGTGCTGTTCGTATTATTGTAATCGTAAATATAGCCCCCTCCAGTGAAACCGGTCGGGAACTAATAATGATTAAAACGGCACTTTGTAGCGCACATACCTCTGCCAAGCAGAACAGGCCGGATCTGGATCCGGACCTGAACCAGAATCTAATCGACTTGTTCTTGTCACCTACCCAACTCATCCACCAAGTTTCATCATAATGCGTCAACAACTTGTTGAAATATCAATATATCGTTCTGCATATTGTTTTTGGTCGCAACTCTCAATGGTGAATGATCACTTTGAAAATTAAAAAATTGGCGTATCCGGATCTGGATCTTCAGCAAAATCAAATCAATTGGACCTTGCTACACACCCAACCTGTCCACCAAGTTTTGTCCAAATCCATCCATAACTTTTTCAGACGCCCTGCTCACAGACAAAAGACAGGGGTGAAAACATAACCTTTCCATCCATCCATCAGGATCATACTCTGTGCAAAGCGTTGCTGCTGCCGAAGCAGTCCCCTTAGCGATTGGGCACAGCCCTGGACGAGTCGCCACTCCGACACAGGATACCAGGAAGCTGGTACTCATTTTGCTGACCTCACAAGGATGACCGGCAGTGTCAACCCCACCTGCCATTAATTCAACAGGAAGCAGGATTTGAACTCAGTACCCGAGGATCCCAAGACCACCACCCTAACCATTAAGCCAACACCAGGCATATAACCTTTGGTGGTGGGGTAATTAAAAGCAATTCATTATTACCACTCATTCTTGATGACATTTAGTTGCAAAAATAAAACTTCCTGTCCCAGACGTACACCTCCTGTAGCGATAATCATGTCACCATATTGCATCTTCATTCTGCGATGGATTTCACTGGGATTCACACCCTCACTTCCCAAGAAACGGATGACAGAACGTTGCTCCTCCCTGGTGCATGCTTCTAACGGAGCTGCCATCTTGGAACTGCTCAACTGATGCCACACACTCAATGTTGCCAGATCTAAAATGGGCAAAAGATGACCCTTACCCATCGATATAACATCTGTCGTCTACAACTACACACATTACATTCTCGAATTTATATCACCATTTTCAGGTTACTTATTGACTGTCCCTCGAATAATATTCCTTCTCAGCATCCCAATCCTGATGTCAGTCTTTGTCTAACTGACATTGGAATTCTCAAATCAAACCCGTTTTGGAAATGAGTGTCGGATCGCTGCGGTCAACCCCTTTATATCGGTGCCTACCCCACACATCTCCTTCACTCCCGGGACAAACACCCGCTCAGCATTCCCCAAAACTTGCTCCAGGTTCCCCTGCCCCCACCCTAAATTACATGCCCCTCCACACCATGCCCCACCTTACACCTCATCCTTTTTCTGCTTCTTCTATCTCTCTCTCTCTCTCTTCTCTCCTCCTCTCTCTCTCTCTCCCTCTCTCTCTCCTCCCCTCCACATTCCTGCAACCTTCCTTGTCCCTCCCACTGCCTCCTCCCTTGTCCCTAATTGTATAAACCTCCAGCAGCTGAGGGCTTTCACTCCAATCTGACAGATCTCAAAATCAAGGTAGCCACTGCTAAATCTGACATTATGTGCACAACATAATCCTTCCTCCACACAGGATGTCCCTGATTCCAACATGTCTCTTCCCAGCTATCGTCTCCTCTAGTTTGACAGGGCCGAACTCTGTCCCCATTAGGCTTGGGGCTACACTCGATTCCTCGTGGTATTGGGTGTTTCCTCCGCTAGAAAATTTGTTGTTGCTGTCAGGTGTTAGGTCCATGGGGATTAGATTAGATTAGACTATCACGAGGGTGGATGTCGATTCTGAAAGTGGTGCAATTATTTTTTAATTGAGAAATAAAGTCTGCTCATACATGTCGTCCCACGCGTAGAACTCTGTTCGTTGTGTACGTTTTATTGAGATATTTTGACTTTAACAATGTCTGGATGGAGATTTAACGTATAATTTCAAAACCAGTCATTCTTGGATATTATTCACAAATCAATGCTGTCAAAAATATGCAATAATTTGATAGAAAATGCACTTATTACCTCCACCACCGAGGATGAAGGAGGTTTGTTGTCACCCCTCTCCATCTGTTTGTTACTTGCAAACTCGAAGATATTTCCAAGTATATTGGTCAGTCCATTTTGTTCTTCTCTCTGTTTATCGCCGACAGGTCACAATATTAAACCGATCGTCAAGAAACTTTACCAAGTCGTAGAGGTAGTCCCAACTGAGAAGCCGATTGATTTTGAGGTCAAAGGTCAAAGATCATCTTGAGGTCAGATATTTTTTTTAAATCGTCGTTTTTCATCCGATTAACTTGAAATTTGAACAAGATTTGCATATTGCCTCAAAGAATTGGGAAGCAAACTATTTTTGAGATGAAAAGGTCAAAGGTCAACTCAGAGTCAAACTTCGAAAATCATCAATTTTCAATTGAAAAATCGTCAGTTGACATCTTATTAACTTAAAAGTTGAACATGATTTGCATCGTCCATCAATGAATTGGGAAAGCAACTATTTTAAAGGTCAAAGGTCAATTCAAGGTCAAACTTCTAAAATCATCAATTTCAATCTGAAAAACAATCAATTTTCATCCGATTGACATGAGGTTGATTAAGATTGTCAATTTTAAGCGTAATGAAATGGACAATTTGATGTATCCATGGCAACCATTGGAGAAGTAGGGAGGGGTGGATTTTGCAAGTATCGTGCTCTGCGCAACGTCTTTTTCTTGTTTGTCTCTATCTGTCTGTTTGTGTGCAGGATATCTCAAAAAGTTGCAGACGGATCCGGATGAAATTTGGTGGTAAGGTTCGCTGTGTGACAAGGACAAACTGATTAGATGTTGGTGAACATCCGGATCTGGATCCGACTACTATAATATTTTTAAGTGATTCTTCACCATTGAGAGGTATGGCCAAAAATGATATAAAGCATGATATCTCAAAAAGTTGTGAACGGATTCGGACAAAACTTGGACGACATGTTGGGTGTGTGACACGGAAGAAATGATTCGATTTTGATGAAGATCCGAATCCGGATCCGATAATTTTTTCAGTGATTCTTCACCATTGAGAGACAGGGCTCAAAAACGATTATATAGCACGATATATCAAAAAGTTATTGAGCCTGATATGTTCTCGTGGATCAGGCATTACGTGGCGGAAGTATGCGCTCTACCGAGAGCCCTTCTCGTTACTGATAGAAACAGCTGAAATAATGTGATATAAATATACTTCTGTATATAGTTGTTTAGTAGGCTGGAAAAATTAGACAGTTTCAAATTTTGATCGGAATGCTCCCCCTTTTTTGTTTTTACATTGCTAAAAAGAGAAATAAAAAACATATACATGGAATGAGTGAGCACCTAGAGAAATAATACGAACATAACTGTGATTATACCTGTGATTGATAAGAGGTTAAAAAAAGAACGAAAGGAAAGAGGAAACAGAAGAACACCCAGAGAGTTCATAGAACATGATACCCCACACAGTGTTCTGGTACATACTTCAATTTTAATAAAATAATGATTTGAAAGATTGTTAAAAAAAAAATCCAAAAGTTTAGCACGACTGAAGTAGTCTTACACACCACCCTTAAGCATCATCCAATAGAACATGTCAAAGTACTGCTAAACTGGAGGTTCTTGGAAGTATTATGAAGGTGATTTGTGTTCTATAGTGTTCAAGTATATCATTAGATTTTTAAAAGGTTTAAATAAGTTGAAAGGCATATAAATTAATTAATTCTGGGTTTTACCACCATTATACAAAGAGTGTCTATTCCATCACCTTATCTAACATGTTGCATTCGTGCTTCATGCCTGTTGTTTGTGTCCTTTATGACATGCTTAAAAACAGTGAGTTTCCTGTTTGGAATGACTTTCAATTTTGTTTCACTGCCAGGCAGGCAGAGTAATGTAAAATCACTCTTGGAGTGACATTTGGCAAAAAGGAACGGCACTTGGAAGAGCACATACCTCCGCCAAGCTGACAATTTACATTTTGTATCTCAATGATAGGTTGGATCTGAATCCGGAACTTAACCAAAATCGAATTCACTTGTTCTTGTCATCTAACCAAATCATCCACCTAGTTTTGAGATATCATGCTATACATCGTTTTTGGCCCCATCTCTGAATGGTGAAGAATCAATTGAAAAATTATTGGATCCGGATTCAGATCTTCACCAAAATCGAAGAAATTGATCCTTGTAACACACCCAACATGTCCACCAAGTTTCATCCGAATCCGTCCGAAGCTTTTTTATATCATACAATATCGTTTTTAGGACCATCTCTCAATGGTGATGAATCACTTAAACAATTCCATGATCCACATCCAGATTTTCACCAAAATCATGCGTTGCTGTATGCCTGGAGTTGGCTTAATGGTTTTGATGGTGGGCTTGGGATCCGAGGGTCCTGAGTTCAAATCCCGATTGGCCATTGAATTAATACCAGTTCAAATTGGCTGGTATCCTGTGTTGCAGTGGCGACCTTCCCAGGATTGCGTCCAATAGCCAAGGAGACTGCTGAGGCAGCACCAAAGCTGCTTACACAGGTTGGTCCCGAATGGATGGATGGATGGATGATTGAGCCATTTCAGTATCTCTCCCCACTCACCCTCTCCCACCATTCCCCCCTCACTCACCGTTCTCAAGGTTCTCCCCCCCCCTCACATCCACAAAGCTGCCTCCTTCCCCTGCCCTTTCACCTCCATCTCATCACTCCACTCCTCAAATCCTCAAATGCTTCTTCCCTCGCTTACCCCCCACCCCCCGCCTCTCCCCAGCACCACAGAGCCATTTCTCCTCTCATCCGGCCCCTTCCCTAGCTATTCTGCAATCCCCCACACTCATTCAACAACTCTCCTTACCTCCACCTTTCCTCCCTTGTCCTACCTCCCCCTCCCCCCCCCACCCCTGCACCCAAAGCTTCCTCCCCTCGCTCTTCATTAAAAGTGTGACCTCAAATATCCGGGGCCTTTGCTCAAACCTGACAGATCTTTCCATACAGGTTGTCACTGACAAACCAGACATAATCTGCCTAACAGAAACTTTCCTCCCTCAAGACGTCTCTGACTCCCAAGTATCTCTCCCTGGTTACTCCCTCCTCGGTATGACAGACCTGAGCCTCGTCCTGGTGAGGAGTTGCTCTCTTCATCAAAGACTCTATTCCTCACTCTCCATGCACTGCACTCACTCCCCCACACCCCCAGGAATACACTGGCTATGCTTCCCCTCCACTCCGACCTCATGTTTATATGTGTACTGTACCGTCCACCAAACAGTGATGACTCCATCTACACCTCACTATCTGAAAACATGGACCAACTTCTATCTTCTCCTCCGAACTCTCTCTTCCTCATATGTGGTGACTTCAATTGTCATTATGCCAGTTTGCTAGATGTGGGTACCTCTCTCACCTGTCATGGC
>CM068964.1:4537048-4560108 GCA_035128595.1 Eptatretus atami
TTCATGTGCAGAACCATGACTGATGTTCAGATGTTGTGCCACTTTGTCAATAGTCGACCGTCAGTTATCCAGAATCATGGTGCGGATTCGTTCAATGCTTCCCTCTGTTGTGGACGTGGATGGGCGTCCAGATCGCTCATCATCAGTGACACTTGTGCGACCATTTTTGAACATGGTAAACCAATCATACACACTCTGCTGCGGGAAAGCACTGTTCCTATGTTGCGCTGAAAATCTGCGATGGATTTTTACCCCTGGTACCCCTACAGTTTTTAATTAATCATTGCTGATACTTTTTGACTCACCCTCGTACAAATCCCGACGCATGCTCCCATACCTGACCTGACCTGACCTCGTACAGACACCTGTCCCATGTGATTGAAAACTTTTGTCTACCTTAAGTGTTGAATACTTTTTAGGACGTTTGCATAGCCAGTGCAGGACATCATTCTTCAAATCCTCCTTCATCATCCAATTCTTACCCACAATGCCTGGTGTTGGCTTAATGGATAGGGTGGTGGGCTTTGGATCCTTGGGTCCTGAGTTCAAATTCTGCTCAGCTGTTGAATTAATACCAGGTGGGGTTAACTCAGCCTGTCATCCTTCCGAGGTTGGCAAAATGAATGCCAGAATGCTGGTATACTGTGTCGGAGTGGCGACCCATCCAGGATTGTGCCCAATAGCCAAGGAGACTGCTTAAGCAACACCAACGCTCTGTACAGAGTATGGTCCCAATCTCCTCCTCTCCTCCTCTTACCCACAAGGTTCTCATTAATAAAGATGTCCTTGACAGGCAATCATCACCCCACTGGGCAGCCTATAATCTGTAAAATTCAACAAGCTTGGCATTTTGTTCACAAGAAATTTAATATACGTACTGCACAGTATAAAATAATTATCCTGTCATCTGCCCTCTTTGTTATCTCACAAATTACAGCGAAATTTTGATTTATTTATTTATTTTTCGCAACAAGATTGAGGGATGGATCGTTGCTCATCGTTGAGAAAGGGATGGAAGGTACGAGTGAACGGTGGGGCAGTGAGGCAACAGTTTGACGTGATAAGCAAGGGAATGAACGAGCAGGGAAAGAGGAGAGAGACAGAGAGAGAGGATTGAAGGAAACATTTCAACCTGCGAGTAAGAGGGTTGGGTTAACGAATAGTTAATGGGGCTAATAAAGATTTTGGGTAAGGATGAGGGATGACATGATATGATGGTGCACTGCTATTATTTATTTTCATTTGATTTTCAGCACGTATGCATTGAAGCAGGAAAAATAATGATCATGAGGTTTGATAACCAACACGATAATGACAAATGCCCTCAAATATTATAAACATAATTCTGCCTTTCATGAACCAAAGTCGAGGTTAGAGTTGAAGCAAACCATTGGATACAGCCAATCAGCACCAACTAGCCAGTATAGATGGAATGAGTGAATTAGCATGTTTGTACACTGCAGGTATCATTACCATCGCCGAAGGAGAAGGTATTGCGTTTGGGTCCGTTTGATACTTGGCAAAAAAACCCAAAAATTTGGACAAGTATGTTGATCACCTCCGTTTGTTTGTGTTTGTGTTTGTTTGTCTGTCTGCTCGCCTCCAGCCCAAACCGCTCAACAGATCGTCCTGAAATTTTCATAGATCAATGTCACCGACACTGCGACGGTCACGCATTTAAGTTTCGTAAAATTTGGTCGACCGAAAAGGTCTAACATAGGCCAATAGGCCAATTTGAGCCAAGTTTTTAAAAAATACTCAAATTTCATCCGATTGACTTCAAATTTGAACAGTATTTGCATATCAGGCCATTGAATTCAACCACCTATTACTTTGAAGGTTACCCTAGGTCAAAAGATCAACACAGGCCTAATTTCTAAATTTGATAGAGAGGGCCAAAAACTAAATATATCACTATATCTCAAAAAGTTGTGGACGAGTGATGACAAAAACAAGGTGTATGAGTTGAATAGGTGACAAGAACAAGCGGATTTGATTTTGGTTCGGATCCAGCCCATCAATGGGATACAAAACGTGAACTGTTCCACCTGGCAGAGGTGTACGCTCTACCAAGTGCCATTCGACATTTTGTTGTTTTGCCAAGTTGTCACTGTATGAGTGATTTTTCATTTGTTTGTTTGTTTGTCTGTTTCTTTGTCCGCACAGAACTTTCGTGTTTTTCTCCGCAATTGCTTGTTGTATTGAGAAGAAATTTTCACCATATGTGCGACTACACATGTAGAATGTTATAATCATAATTATGACATAATAGCTCACGTGGTGCGGCAGCCATGTTGGAAAAATGGGAAAAAATTTTGACCTCGATCTCTGAAACCGCATCAAGGAAAAAATTGAAACTTGGCACACAGCAACTACTCCGCAAGGGGAATAAGTGTGATTTTTTTGATGATGGCATAGGTGCCTTCGTTATGACATCATAATTGCATATGTAGAACACTACATCTGATCAATACGAAAAATTTTGAGGGTCCTCTAGGGATAAAGTGGTCCACAGAAAAATATTTGATGATGTCATCTGTCACATGATTCACAGCCATATTGTTTTAAAAAAAACCTTCAAAAATGTTCTGTGAAGTGGCTGAACAGATCAAGGTGAATCTTTACACGTATGACCGCCTATCCATGAGGAACAAAAGGTTCACACATATGATATCATAGGTCACATGGTTTGGCAGCCATATTTGATTTACCCCAAAACTTATAAAAAAAATCTTCCTCTCCAGAACGGCTGGATAAATTTAGGAGAAATTTCACACACATTTCCCAAGCCATGCGTGTACAATTTTGTTAAGGAATAATTGAGAGGTCACATCGTTTGGAAGCAATATTTGATTGAAGAAAAATATGAAATAATGTTTTCCCTGGAACGGCTTAATCAATCGACATCAAACTTCAAATTTACGATCTAGTAGTGATGGGAAATACATGTTTAAAATTTCAACTTGATCGGATGCATGGTCTGTAAGCCAGAATTATTTAATTTTTTTGATAGGGGTTCTTTTGGGGTTTTTTTGAATAAGGCTCACTTGGCTGTACCTGGATGGGTTTGAGGGGAGATGAGTAACAGCTGAAATGTGAATCCTATCCAGGTTCCTCTTGATGACTTCATCTTTGCTTTTTGTTTGTTCAGGTTTCTTCTGATTACCCCAATGTAGGACTGTAACTATTTGGTCTTCCATTTGATTTCAATTGAATTATTTTAATCCCCTTCTGAATTCATTTTTTTTTCATTTTTGTACACACTGTGAAGGCTCGTATGAGAGCTAACACACAGAACATACAACAATAGAATCAGGAGACAAGAGGGGCAGGAGAGGGAAGGGAAAAACAGTGTGGAACAGAGACATGAGGAATGGGGGGGGGTACACACAGGGTAACAAATGGACACGGCAGGGACTTTGAGGAAGGAAAGCAGGGAATTCGAAGGACATGGGTTTGGGGTGGATCAGCAGGGGTAGAAAAGATAGTTGCTTTGGATGGGATGCCTGGTGTTGGCTTAATGGATAGGGTGGTGGGCTTTGGATCCTAGGGTCCTGAGTTCAAATCCCATTCAGGCTGTTGAATTAATACCAGGTGGGGTTAACTCGACCAGTCATCCATCCGGGGTCGGCAAAATGAGTGCCAGCATGCTGGTATACTGTGTCGGAGTGGCGACCCGTCCATGATTGTGCCAATAGCCAAGGAGACTGCCTAATCAGCACCAACGCTCTGCACAGAGTATGGTCCCAATCTCCTCCTTTGGATGGGGGAAGATAAGAGATGGTGGTGAACAGCTGTTTTGAAGACCTGGAGAGAAGAGTGGGATTGAAGAGAGTGTGGGAGCTTGTTTCAAAGGTGGGGAGAAAAAAAAGAATGAAAAAGTGAGGTGAGTAGTGAATCTTGATTTTGGTAGTTTTACCACAAGAGGGTTGCTGGCGGATCTTGAGCGCCCTGTGGAAATATGGAGGGACATATCTCAGACAGAGCAGGGGGGGGCGAGACGGAGAGGAGATGGTAGAGAACAGAAAGACCACCGACCAGCCTGCGGTGAGAGAGTAAGAGACCCAAAGACTCAGCCTCATGGTGGGGATACCAATGATCCGAAATGCCTTGGTTCCCACGCCGAGAAAGGTGAGAGGCGGGAGCACCAGCCCAGAGGGGAGAGCAGTACTCCATCAGGCTGTAGATGAGAGCTTTGCATGTGGTCAGGAGCTCAGGTGGGCCGAGGAAGGACTTTACAGACAGAGGATGCCCAGTTGGCACTGGCTTTGGAGGCCAGCTTGAAAATTTGGCTTTCCCAGGAAGATCATGGAAAATAGTGAGACCCAGAAGCTTGAATGAAAGGATTTCTTCAAGAGGATTGTTGAGAAAGTAGATGGGGGCGAGGGGGGTGGAGGGTTCCATACGGTCCTTTCAGAGAGACATAGTGAGAGTGCGAGATTTTGTCAGGATTGAAAGACATGTTCCACGTGTTGGAGCGCCTTGTGAATTTTATCCAGATCTGTAGAGAGTGAAGAGGCTGCTGCTTGCCAATCTGAGGGATGAGAGATGGTACGGCAGAGGGTGCAGTCATCAGCAAAGAGATAAAGAGGATTTTCCACAGAGTCGGAGAGATCATTGATGAAAACCAGAAAAAGTGTGCAGGATATCTCAAAATTGCAGACGGTTCCGGAGAAATTTGGTGTAAGGTTCGCTGATTGACAAAGGACAAACTGATAGATGTGAGTAACATCCGATCTGAGATCCGACTACTATAATATTTTTAAGTGTCTTCACCATTGAGAGTATGGCCAAAAATGATAAAAGATTGATATCTCAAAAGTTGGTGGAACGGATCGACAAAACTGACGACATGTTGGGTGTGTGACACGGAAGAAATGACGATTTGATGAAGAATCGATCCGGATCCGATAATTTTTTTCAGTGATTCTTCACCATTGAGAGACAGAAACAAGGCTCAAAAACCGATATATAGCACGATATATCAAAATATTAAGCCTGATATGTTCTCGCTGGATCAGCATTACGTGGCGAAGTAATGCGCTCTACCAGACCCTTCCGTACTGAAAAACAGCTGAAATAAGTGATTATAATATACTCTGTATATAGTTGTTTAGAGGCTGGAAGAAAATTAGACGTTTCAAATTTTATCGGAATGCCCCCCTGTTTTTGTTTACATTGCTAAAAAGAGAAATTAAAAACAAACATGGATGATTTGGGGGAGCACCTAGAGAAATAATACGAACATAACTGTGATTATACCTGTGATCATAAGAGGTTAAAAAAAGAACGAAGGGAAAGAGAAAACAGAAAGAACACCCAGAGAGTTCATAGAACATGATACCACACAGTTCTGGAATTCTTCAATTTTAAAAAAATGAATTGAAAGATTGTTAAAAAAAAAAATCCAAAGTAGCACGACTGAAGTAGTCTACAACCACCCTAAGCACATCCCAATAGAACATTGTCAAATACATGCTAAAAACTGGAGGTTCTTGGAAGTTATGAAGGTATTGTGTCTCTATAGAATTTCAAGTTATATCATTATTTTAAGTTTAAATCAAGTTAAAGGCATAAAAATAATTAATTCTGGTTTACCACCATATACAAAGAGTGTCTATTCCGATCACCATATCTAACATGTTTGCATTCGTGCTTCATGCCTGTTGTTTGTGTCTTTATGACATTTCTTAAAACAGGAGTTTTGTTTGGAGATGACTTCTCATTTTCGTTCACTGCCAGGCAGGCAGAGTAATGTAAAATCACTTTGGATACATTTGGCAAAGGGCGAACGGCATTGGAAGAGCACATACCTCGCCAAGCGACAATTTACATTTGGTATCTCAATGATAGGTGGATCTGACCGAACTTAACCAAAATCGAAATTCACTGGTCTTGTCATCTAACCAATCTATCCACTAGTTTTGAGATATCATTGTATACATCGTTTTTGGACCCATCTCTGAATGTGAAGAACAATTGAAAAATTATTGGATCCGATTCAGATCTTCACCAAAATCGAAGAACTTCGATCCTTGTAACACACCCAACAGCCACCAAGTTCATCGAATCCGTCCGAAGCTTTTTATATCATACAATCTTTTAGGACATCTCTCAATGCGTGGATGAATCGAACTTAAACATTCCATGACCACATCCAAGATTTTCACCGAAAATCATGCGTTGCGTATGCCTGGAGTTGGCTAATTGGTTTTGATGTGGCTTGGATCGAGGTCCTGGTTAAAATCCCGATTGGCCATGAATAATACCAGTTCAAATTGGCTGGATCCTGGTATCATCGACTTCCCAGGGATTGCGTCCAATAGGCCAAAGGAGACTGCTGAGCAAGCACCAAAAGCTCTACAAGAGTATGGTCCGAATGGATGGATGAATGGATGATTGAACCATTTCAGTATCTCTCCCCATCACCCTTTCTCCCACCATTCACCCCCTCACTCACCTCTCAAGGTCTCCCCCCCCCTTCACATCCACAAAGCTGCCTCTTCCTGCCCTTTGACCTCCATTCTCACGTTCCACTCCTCAAATGCCTTTCCCTCTTACCCCCCACCCCCCCCTCTCCCCGAGCAGCCACAGAGCCATTTCTGCCTTCATCCGGCCCCTTCCCTAGCTTATTTCTGAATCCCCCACACTCATTCAACAACTCTCCTTACCTCCAACCTTTCCTCCCGCCTACTCCCCCCCCACCCCTGCACCAAAAGCTTCTCCCCTGCTCTTCATTTAAAAGTGTGGACCTCAAATATCCGCCTTTGCTCAACCTGACAGATCTTTCCCATTACAGGTGCCCACTGACAAACCAGACATAATCGCCTAACAAAAAACTTGTCCTCCCTCAAGGACGTCTCTGACTCCCAAGTATCTCTCCCTGTTACCTCCTCCGGTATACAGACCTGAGCCTCGTCCTGGTGGAGGAGTTGCTCTCTTCACAAAACTCTTATTCCTCACTCTCCAGCACTGCACTCATCCCCCACACCCCAGGGAATACCACTGGCATGGCTTCCCTCCACTCGACCTCATGTTTATATGTGACTGTACGTCCACCAAACATACACCATTCTACACCTCACTATCTGAAAAACATGGACCAACACATCTATCTTCTCCTCCGAAACTCTCTCTTCCTTCATATGTGGTACTTCCAATTGCTTTATGCCAGTTTCAGATCGTGGGTTACCTCTCTCACCGGTCATGGCACTCAGCAAAATCTTTCTGCGGGACTCATTGGACGACTGAATCGGTCAATTTCCTCAACCGGATCTCAAACCAACGTACCTCTATCTCTTCTGAGATCAATTTTCACAAATTCCCTGAAAATATCTGTTCTTCCTCCACTCCAATCGGTTTCTCTGACCACGCCTTGTCAAAGTGGCATCTCTTGGCTGTTATCAGAGAATCACCTCGCACCGTCGAGTCTTGTCATTTCACTCAAAGCCGATGGCAGGGTCTCCAATCAGCCATCTTACTTCAAGACTGGTCTTCCATAAAACTACTTTCTCCAACAACAACTCATTCTTGGAATCTTACAAAGAAACTTCTCTCCCCTCATGCACCAGATTTATTCCCCTCTGTCTTTCAGTTGTCCTTACCCTTCCTCCCGCCCATGTCACTGAAACTTGCGGCGATAAGTTGTCCTGAAACAACTTGCCTTTGCCTCATGGGAAAGCAAACCCAACTAGGGTAATTCAGTTCCTTCCATAAAGCTCGGAACAAGTGTGTACTACCTCAGGAGAGCCAGAGAAAAACAACATCCTTCTAAGCTCAAGTCTGAACTCAAAACCTCTCTCCCACCTTCCACATCTGGGTGGCAAAAGAAATCTGTTTCGGTGTATGCTCCCCCCCCGCCCATCCCCTCCCTACCTTCAAAATGGGGCGCGTACTGTTGATATCGACGTGAAAAGGCGAATGCCTAAACTCAGGTTTGGCCGCAGTCTGGAATCTTGTGATCCAAAACCATCACTTTCTCCACCCACCTTAACCCACTCACACCCCAACTGTCATGGGACTCTGTGTCCTTTTCTGCCTAACAAGTGGAGAGCTTCTGTCAAACCTCGACTCAGATTCGCAACCCGCAGACGTCATCAGCCCATTGTCCTAAACTCCTGCCTCCTCTGCTCTTGCTACCCTTCTCTGTTCTATTCACCCACTCATTTGTCAAGGTGCATCTTGCCATCTGCTTGGAAATCAGGCAAACATCACTGCCCTGCCACAAAAAAGGTGCCAAAAACACAGTATTCCCCTTGGCAACAGAGACCAATTAGCGCTTAGTCTCACCATAGTCTCAGCAAGTTATGGAATCCATCATCGCTCAGATATTAAATCCTTCCTCTTCTTCAATGGCCTGATTCCGATCATCAACTTCGGTTCAGATCAGGTAAACTCATCCTGATATGCTGCTTCTGCTCTCCAACAATGGATGGAGATCCTCATACCGGACATGAACATACAGAAGGATCCCTCGACATATCCGTGGCTTTACACGAGTCTTGGCCACCTGCCCTGCTCAGACAAACCCCTTCCTAAGGTAGTCCAAGGCCATCTTCCGACTATGGCTCGCAGACTTCCTCTCTTCGCAGTCAAAGTGTGGCCTAAATTGGAGTTCTTTCATCCCCTCTTCCTGTCCAGGCGGGAGTTTCCTCAAGCAACATTCTGGGCCCTGTTCTTTTTTGGTTTTCATCAAAGATCTCTCCGACATCTCTGAAAACCTCTATATCACTTTGCTGATGATCCAGCTCTTCGCGTACCATCTTTCATCCTCAGAACCGGAAGCAAGCGCTTTCTTCACATACTTGCAGATCTGGATAAAATCACCAACTGATCCCAACACGTGGGAACATGTCTTTCATCCGGACAAATCACACCACCTCACTTATGTCTCTTCGAAAGGACCGTTTAGAAAACCCCCCCCATCCATTCTCAACAATCCTCTGGAGAAGTCCTTTCTTTCAAGCGTTCTGGGTACACTATGCCATATCTTTCCTGGGAAGCCACATTCAACCTCGCCTCAGAAGCCAGTCGCGATTGGAATCACATCGTGCAAAGTCTTCCTCGGCCCCACCTGAGCTCCTGGACCACATACAATGCTTTCGCTGCAGCCTGATGGAGTACTGTTTCTCCCCTCTGGCTGTGTCATGCCTCTCACCGTTCTTCGCTTCATGCTGTGAAACCAAGGCCATTTCGGATCATTGCATCCCCTTGATTAGCTGAGTCCTGGGCCTCTCACTCTCTCAGCCGCAGGAAGGTCGTCTTTGCCTTTCTGTCTTTACCGTCTGCTCTCTGGTCTCGCCCCCCTCCCCCCACCCACTGCTCTGTCTCGAGTTTGTCCCACCATATTCCGCAGGCGTTCAACGTCGCCAACAATCCCCTTCTGGTAAAACTACCAAAATCACGAAATGACTGCTCATCTTCACTCTTTCATTCCTCTTTTTTTCCCGTTGGAGTAACTCCCCACTCTGTTCAATCCCATTCTGTCCTCCAGCCTTCAAAACAGCTGTTCACCACCACTTCTGTATCATCCCCATCAAGTCCCCGATCTTTTCTTCCCCATTAATCCACCCCAACCACCTCCTTCAAATTCCCTGCTTCCTTCCTGAAAGTCCTGTAATGTCCATCTGCTATTTCCCATGTTCCCCGGCCATCCCTCTCCCTTCCACAAGATCTCCTCACGCTCTGTCCCACTGTTTTGTCCTTCCCATTCACCACCCCTCTGTTCTTCAGCCCCTGTTTATGTGGCGTTGTGTGTTAGCTCTCATAATAGCCTTGACAAGGTATACAAAAAAATAAGAAAAAAACAGCTTTCTACACAAAAATGTCCATACTCATATATTCAACAAGATGGAATTAGATTATTTTTACTCCAACATACCCCCTTTCGTCCTATCTATTGTCTTAGATAGGGACAATTTAAAATCAGTTATTACCCCGTGATCCAAATACCCCTTCTTGCCAGTTTCATCCAATTTAATTAGTGCTGGGTGTCCATCGGAGAGGGCTGCTGAGGAAACCACTCCCAATAGGCACCCCAGTTCAGTGATGAGATGTTTTCCAACAACCGCCACCCGCTTCAAGCCTGGTCACCGGCAGCTGTTCAAGCTGCAAAGCGTGCCATCATAAGGCCAGAAAGGCAAGTGGGCATGATGTACATGAGAGGCAGTGCTCAATGGAAACAGGGTAAAGTGATTTCCTAGCCACGGAGAAGGCCAGGCCCATAGGTATGAAGTTTAGGCCCACGCTGTTTTGCAGTTGACTGGCTGTTGTGGACCCTCAGGGGTCATCGTGTGTGTCTCACCTAATGTTAAAACCAGATGCATTCGAAGAAGCGAGTTCGTGAATGTTGCGTCATACCAACAGGTAGCGCCATTCTTGGCGGATTCAGCTGTTTGCCTCGCATTAGTTTAGCTTGTCCAACCGTTCGCTTCAGTGGCTTTTTCATTTTTCTCATTTCATCTCCTCAGGAAGAGTCTTGCTGATCACGAGACGACGGCCCAATCACCAAATGTGGTTTCACCTCTTCATTCAATGTCTCGTGGAAGTTATCTTCAGATCTTAATCAGGCCAAAAATTGGAGAAGGGACTACACCGCTTTCAACACGCCTGAACAGACGAAATCAAGGTTAAACACCGATATATATTTGATTAATCAATAAAATATAGTAGGCCTACGTATTGTCAATTAAGACCGAAAAGTCCTATTGAGCATGCTAACCTGCATACATGATATCAAAATTATTCCTTTTCTGTTTTTTTTTTACACGCTAAAACGAACATGCTAAAATCTAAAGAAATCTCACGTTGTAGTTAACTCTCAAAAACAATTATACACAATTTGCATTTCCATGTAGAAATGGTGGCAGTATTTATCAAGTCCAATTTGCACAATGGTCAGAAAGCTTCTTCAGTTTTGCCATTAAAGAGGGGTAATTTCCTCTCGAAGCATGAGCAATCATGAAGGCTGCTTTTATGAGCGCAATGTTGTGTTAGTAGGCCCCAACAATTGAAAGGTACCAGTGATGACAAATAAACAGTCCACAAAAAAAATTCACAATTTTGCCACCATCCTCAAAAATCCCTTTCTCAAGAAAAATTCCATCATCTGCATAATAATGAGTGAAAGTTAGCTTCTTCATTGTTTGGGATATAAGTACAACATTCAACTCAATAAGGTCACAAGACTCCCCTGCGGGAGCAGTACTAAATCCAAAGCAATTTGATTTTGCACAGTTACCATTTGCATTGGTGATCATTTTAACATTGATATTGCTGAACTATCCACAGTTTCATTACAAGCAGTTCCAAGCAGCTGCAATTATTATTTTATTATTAGATTCTAAAGTTATTGATGATTCGTCCTCGTTGTGTGTTGTGTTTTTGTGTGTGTGTGTGTGTGTTTGTGGTTGTTTTAGGCACAATAACTCTAGAACGAAGAAGCTACCATGTCAATTCCACCACGTGATTCAGGAGCGTGATGCGTAGCGCTGATAAGATTGGTCAAAATCGTCAAAGTCAGGTCACAGTGAGTCGAACATAGTTCCGTAAATTCATGTGGAGAAATGGAGTATTTTGCTTTCGTCGACGTTATGAGTTCGTTTAACTTCGATTTTAATTTTTTTCGGTTTATTGCGATGCGCTAGGCCTAAGTCACATTTGCTGCTACGGTTGAGAACGGGCCCGTACGCCCTCTGAATTGACAAAACGTGCGGCGGGCGCAGAGTTTTCTGCGTGGCCTCAGGTCCCACGCCGTATGGCTATATTTTAACAGGTCGTAAGGTCGCCGTGCGAGATTATAGCCAGAGTTATAAACTTTTTTCATTTCTACGCTTCGCCGTAGCAATTCGACAAGCCGAAACAAAAGAACTGGGTTAAAAAATAAAAAATTACCGATTCGTTACCGTCCGTTCTGGCTGCACGTTCGGCTTAGGCGCCCCCTGCGGATCCCCTGCGTCGCCTTGCGGGCACCTTGCGTCTCTGCCTTGAAAATTCTAAGCCGCCGCAGGAAGGCCCTAAGTCACCGTGCGGACATCAAATCAAGACCGTACGAGCACCCGCCACGTTTCGTCTCACAATTTGTAAATACGCCTGCGGCTCCCGAAAAAAAAGACATATGTGACTGCTTACATGTGTGACCGTGAATACTGCGCCGCGTATATTGCTAGTGGCCGTAGATTTGGAGACCCCCACGGCCGCCGTGGCAAATGTGACTAGCCTTAGCGACGCTTAATACTACGGTTGTCGAAATTCTGCGTTAAAAATCGATGTTTGGAACGTTTAAGATTTATAAAAAAATTTCACTCGCCGCGCACTGGGCTCGTCCACCTGGTCAGCCGCTCGAGCAGACGCGTCGTTGAGTTCACGTAAAGTTTTGCATGGTGCGAGCTACCGGTTTTCGATAAAGTCGGTGTTTAAAATCATTTTAGTTTATCCCAATAAAGCGTTATCGTCGCATGCCTGACTCACCTAAGCGTCGATATGTAAAGATTGTTGGTGAGAATGGCCAATATTACGGGTTTTGTGACTTTGATAAAATAATATTAAATAATTGCGATGGAGAGAATGGAGATTTTTGCTTCGGTTGACGTTACGATTTTTAGTTGGTACAGAATCATCGTGGAAACTTCTGTTTGCATCGCGACCTTCTCTAGAGACCAGCTTTTATTAGACAAGGTCATGAGTCAAGGTTGACGATTTCGTAAGTACCAGTCTATGACTGCTTGTTTATTTATTTATTCCCAGCTACCTCAGCTGAGAAAGATGGTCAAGTCAGTATTAGAAATACCCCGCTTTCTTCGTCAAATTTGAAATGGGGAATGGGTAAGTAAACGTACAAGAAGTACCACTGAACCAAAGATCACCCAACCTGTCCAATTAATCAGAAAACAAATAAAATAGGTATTACTCAATGCTGCTTGTTGTCATGCACGATTTTCAATAATATAATTCTAGAGGGGCAGGCCGTGGCACCATTCGCCCACCCTGGTTTCGCGGATGGCTTCTCCTCAAGTGGGTCTCCATCCTCCATGCACATGTGCCTCTCTGCTTCTGTCCTGTGGGACTCTCGTGCATGAGCCCCTGGTGTCGACTCTCTGCAGAACTCTCCGGTCTCAGCTATCCAGGAATTTAGTCTCCACGTTGTGCAAACGAGTCGACCAGATTCTCCTCTTCCTCCTGGCGGACTCTTGAGGACTTCTCTTCTTCCTCCTCCTGGTGCAGTCGTCCTCTTGGCTTCCAGAACAGCGGAAGCAGCCTCATTAAAAAATAATCAGTGCAGGTTTTGTTTTTTTTCAGGCTCTCCAGCACCATTGGTCCACCATGGCTGGAACACACACTGGCTAGACAATTTGTAATTGGCCTTTCGCACACGTGACACATGTCCCTCTGAAATGGCAAGTCCTCAACTAACCCCACATTCGAGAGTTACCTAAAGCGTTCTGCTTAATCTCAAGACAGCCTTTTCCTTCGACTCTCTCATTTCATCGCTGCAAATCAATAAATGATTTCATGAGGGATCAGTTGTTAAGAATTACATGGACTGTCCTTCCGAAAGTAGAACGGTAGCGAATCAAAGCGGGATCTCTCACACTGCGCAGAAAGGCGAATGAGCCGCTTGAAACCTTGTGTTTGCAATTAAAGCACACAAGGTCACTTAACAACTGCAACGGCACCAGAGAGCACCAACGAACAATTGGTGAACATGGATCCCTCTTGACGGTGTTTCTTTATTTCGCTTCTTTCTAATTGCAAATGAACTACTCGAATCAATGCACATCCACTGATTATTTCTGCTCGGTGTCCCACAAGGGGGTGCAAGGCGTGCTCTAATTCTACACTGTGTCAACATCATCTGGTTACCTTGACTTGTCAATTAAGCCGCAGCTCGATACATTGGGAGATCAACAGCAGCACAAAGCTCTACCTGTCCCAGACACAATTGACCTAACATGTGAAACGTGTGAATCTTGTGCTTCGAGTCTGGCAGGAACCTGCTTGCCCATCGTGCCTCTTATTATACAGCTACCTTGAGTAGATGCATTTCTCATTTGGACTCATTCTCTTTATTGAGACGGCATGCTTCACGTTATGAATTTATTGACCTACACACCGAGAGCAAAACTCGAACTATTTAGTGTGCTGTTATTAAAAAGTTGTTTAAATGTATAATTTTTTTTTTATTCTGTTCCTCAAACAGGTGAGCGTGCACATATTGCATCAGATAACTCATTTGGAAGTCATGCTTGCCACCGGATTCCTCACTTGGGTTCAAGTCCGGACAAAAACACACCATTCTGGGAAGTAGATGTGAGGATTTGTGTGTGTGTGTGTGTGTGTGTGTGTGTCTTGTGTGTGTGTGTGTGTGTGTGTGTGTGTGTGTACACTATTGTTGAAATCCCTGCCTGGAATTACACATGTCTGTGTAATAACAGTTGTGAATAACAGTCAGTCAACAGTCAGCCAGGTTGACTAGCCTGTCATCCTTCCGAGTCGGCGAAATGAGTACCATTACAGTGTGTGTACTGGTAGAGGGGCACTGCATCATCGACCACAGTTGCGCTTCAAGAAATTATAGCTACCCCGGCAGCTAAGCTGCCATACGACCACCACCATACACACACATACATACACATACACACAAACACACACATATTATGTACTGGCAAGATTTACAAAGCTATTTATTTGAATTTAAACCTTAACTTATAAGCAATTTACTTGATTTCAACAGTCGGATCATCAGCTGGGCCCCGTTATCATCGAGGTTTCGATCCTTTCATTCCAGAACCTCTCCAAACGGCGGATCCACAACACCGTCCAGGTCCACATCAGTAGATTACTCAACATCAATGGACCCACACCTCAAAGTTGTGTCCAGACAGTCAGTCAACGCAGTAATGCCAATATCCTTATTCAAACTATTTAATTATTACTTTTTATTTCAAGTATTATTACATATTATTAACTTTAATCATACACCACTTTATATGATAATATATTAAGTGATAAACACTTTACGTTTGTAGAACATGTCCATTACACAGACCTCCATCTAACCTTAGACACAAACTGCCATTCATTAACAACCAAATTTTAACATGCTGCACTGGGTATCTACAACCACCAATAAATAATTTCAATGCTTAATTTATAATGAATTTTATAAATCATATTTATTTCTTACATTTTTTTTAATCTAAATACCTCTATATTATTTACACCATATACATGTTTAATCAATGCGTTAATTAAAGAATTACCTTCACTAAAATAATTAATTCATCATTATTAATCAAATGCGAAGCCATGGTAACTTTGCAATCCATCCAAATCCATCAGGACCATACTCTGTGCAGTGTTGGTGCTACCTAAACAGTCTCCTTGGCTATTGGACAACAATCCTGGACGGGTCACATTCCGACACAGGATACCAGCAAGCTGGCACTCATTTTGCCGACCTCGAGGACGACAGTCGATTAACCCCACTTGGTATTAATTCAACAGAAAGTAGGATTTGAACTCAGGATCTTGGATCCCAATTCAACAGCCAAGTGGATTTGAACTCAGGATCCTAGATCCCAAGCCCACCACCCAAAGCCATTAAGCCACACCAGGCATAATTGGGAACTTTTTATATCAAAACCAACCAAACTTAAATAAAAGGTAACATGGAGTCTGAAGACATTCTCACAAGACCTTGATCAAACAATCAAGCCAATATGTGAGTGCTGGTATCTGTATGTCTCGTGACACATGCATGATGGATGGACCACTTGCCTATTCCTCTGTTTTAACTAAACTAGTAGATTACCGTCCCATGGATGGTGGCAGAGGTGGGGTGGTGGTCTGTTCTGTGGTAGGCACGTGATAGCACTGGACCAATCATGTTCGGTGATGTACTTTGGTCTGCATAGCTCAGACTCGGCGGCCTCGGCTTTACTTTTAACCCCTTAATTTTTGCTCATTCACTCAGGATTAGCGAGCTAAAAGTATGGCGATCCGAGTCATGTATACCAAGTACAAGTGGCTGAGTTTGTGGACCGTTGAGACGCTTCCGAGGAGGAGATATAAACACTTAGCTCCATTGTTGAACTGTGATTCTGTGAAATGTTACGAAAATATTCCTAATCTTCATCAACGCTCTTTCCAAATCTCTGAAAATCCTCTTATGTATTTGCTGATGTCTCCACCCTCTGCCATGACATCCTTCATCCTTCAGACAGACAGGCGCAGTCTTTTCCCTCTCTTCAGACTTTGACAAAATCACAATTGGTCAAACATGTGGAATAATGTCTTTCAATCCTGACAATCTCACACTCACTATCTCGCTCTGAAAGACCATCTGGCAAGCCCTCCTGTCTACTTCTTAACAATGTCTTGAGGAAGTTCGTCATTCAAGCTCTTGGTCTCACTCCCTGCCATACCTTTCTTGGCAAACCACACTTCTAAATTGGTCCTAAAAGCCAGTCACTGACTGGGCGTCCTCCATCATGCAAAGTCCTTCCTTGCACACCTGATCTCTCGTCCACAGCCAGCCTTCATCCACTGCTTTATGGAGTACTGCTCTCCCCTCTGGGCTGACCCCTGCTCAGCTTGACACGTGGTAACCAAGGCCTTCAAGGTCATTGGAATCACCTATGATGAAGGTGAGTCGAGGGCTCTCCATTTCCATTGCAAACGAGGAGGTGGTCTCTTTGTCTTCTTCCACCTCCTTTGTGGTCATGCACCATCTACTCTTTCCATGCTGTGTCTCCCCCCCCCCCTTTTAGGTATTGCAGGGCCACATGTCTACCGGATATGCAGGCACACTGGTCTACCAGCAATTTCCTCTGGTGAAATTCCCAAATCCAAAACCACTGTTTACCTCCATCATTTGTTTCCTCTTTTGTCCCTCCTTGGAGCCCAAATTCCAAATCTCTTCAATCTCATTCTTCCCTCCACATCTTCAAGACAGTTTGTCAATTTGCTTCTCATCATCTTGATGATCTGTGTGTGTATCCGATGCCCCTCATTCCTCCATACACACCTTATTTGTTCAAGTCTCCAATATAATTTGTCTCTCAACCATGCTGTTGGTGTGTCACCTCACATTCTCCTTTTGTTCTGCTATGTCCTGATGCATTTTATGGTCTAGCTCTTCCATGAGCCCTCGACATTGCATTTTTTTAAAACAGACATCCATGAGACTTTGATGCCACTGTTGAGCGCTTCAGTATGGCATGCTTTTTGAAATCATCAACAAAGTTTCCTCCCTGTGTCTTGATGTTGAAAAGTAGCAAATTACTCCATGACAGGTGTTTACGAATGAAGCGTCTAATCACAGGTGTACCAATCATTACCTGTACTACAAGGTGTTTCAAATTGACTTTTGTTTTGTACTCACTACTAAGTCTGCACACATAAATGATACCTGGATAATTTTCAATACAAGGACTTACGCCTTTATACGAGGGTGAGTCAAAAAGTATGCGCAATATATATTTTATTCAAACAATATAACTACAATTGAGCAAGTACAGATAATTTCCCCACATAGTGCCCCCTCTTTTAAACACACTGAGTCGATCGTTCCACAAGCTTCTATATGTCCTCAGACAAAAAAAAATGTTTTGCTGAGTGAAGAGCCACACATGCACCCTTTCTTTCCACCTGTTGGTCACTGGCAACGTGCCGGCCTCTCAAAGCCCTCTTTAAGTGAACCAAACGGGTTGAAAGCCCGAAGGATCAGGACTGTATTGGAGAGTTCCAACACCTCTAAGTTCAATTGTCGGAGTGTTCCACAGTATGGGTGGCATGTGTGCACAGGCATTGTCATGCAACAACGCAACACCTTTGAGAGTCGCCCTCGGGTTCAACTGGTCCCGGAACATTTCACAAAAATGGACACTGTTTACCGTAGTGTCCCACTCTTGATTGTGTTCCAAAACTGGGCCTTTGTGGTCCCGAAAAGTGTGAACATCACTTTTCCGGCGATGATTGACTTTTGAACTTCCCTTTCACCGGTGATGTCGGATGTTTGCACTCCATCTCTGGTGTTTACTCTTGGCTCATACTAGTGGATCCCCACCTCCTCGACAGTGACGATGCATCTTAAAGAAGCAATCCTCTTCATGACGAAAGCGGTTCAAAAGGCTTTAGTAGATTGTCACACAGTTGTGCTTGTGCTCTTCTGTGGAGTTTTTTTGAACCCATCTTGCAGAAACTTTATGAAAGCCAAGTCTGTTGTTGATGATTTCATGTGCAGAACCATGACTGATGTTCAGATGTTGGCCACTTTGTCAATAGTCGACCGTCAGTTATCCAGAATCATGGTGCGATTCGTTCAATGCTTCCCTCTGTTGTGGACGTGGATGGGCGTCCAGATCGCTCATCATCAGTGACACTGTTGCGACCATTTTTTGAACATGGTAAACCAATCATACACACTCTGCCTGCGGGAAAGCACTGTTCCTATGTTGCGCTGAAATCTGCGATGGATTTTTACCCCTGGTACCCTACAGTTTTTAATTAATCATTGCTGATACTTTTGACTCACCCTCTACAAATCCGACGCATGCTCCCATACCTACCTGACCTGACCTCGTACAGAACACCTTCCCATGTTATTGAAAACTTTTGTCTACCTTAAGTGTTGAATACTTTTTAGGACGTTTGCATAGCCAGTGCAGGACATCATTCTTCAAATCCTCCTTCATCATCCAATTCTACCCCAATGCCTGGTGGCTGCTAATGGAAATGTGGTTGGTCTTTGGATCCTTGGGTCCTGAGTTCAATTCTCCTCAGCTGTTGAATTATACCAGGTGGGGTTAACTCAGCCTGTATCCTTCCGAGGTTGGCAAAATGAATGCCAAATGCTGGTATACTTGTGTCGGAGTGGCGACCCATCCAGGATTGTGCCCAATAGCCAAGGAGACTGCTAAGCAACACCAACGCTCTGTACAGAGTATGGTCCCAATCTCCTCTCTCCTCCTCTACCCACAAGGTTCTCATTAATAAAAGATTCCTTGACAGGCAATCATCACCCCACATGGGCAGCCTATAATCTGTAAATTCAACAAGCTTGGCATTTTGTTCACAAGAAATTTAATATACGTACTGCACAGTATAAAATAATTATCCTGTCATCTGCCCTCTTTGTTATCTCACAAATTACAAGCGAAATTTGGTTTATTATTTATTTTTCGCAACAAGATTGAGGGATGGATCGTTGCTCATCGTGAGAAAGGGATGGAAGTACGACGTGAACGGTGGGCAGTGAGCAACAGTTTGACGTGATAAGCAAGGGAATGAACGAGCAGGGAAAAGGAGAGAGACAGAGAGAGGATTGAAGAAACATTTCAACCTGCGAGTAAGAGGGTTGGTTAACGATAGTTAATGGGGCTAATAAAGATTTTGGGTAAGGGATGAGGGATGACATGATATGATGGTGCACTGCTATATTTATTTCATTTGATTTTCAGCACGTATGCATTGAAGCAGGAAAAAAATGATCATGAGTTTGATAACACAACACGATAATGACAAATGCCCTCAAATATTATAAACATAATTCTGCCTTTCATTAACCAAAGTCGAGGTTAGAGTTGAAGCAGAACCATTGGATACAGCCAATCCAGCACCAACTAGCCATGTATAGAGGAATGAGGAGTGAATAGCATGTTTGTACACTGCAGGTATCATACCATCGCCGAAGGAGAAGGATGCGTTTGGGTCCGTTTTGATACTTGGCAAAAACCCAAAAAATTTGGACAAGTATGTTGATCACCTCCGTTTGTTTGTGTTTTGTGTTTTGTTTGTCTGTCTGCTCGCCCCAGCCCAAACCGCTCAAAGATCCCTGAAATTTTTCATAGATCAATGTCACCGACACTGCGAGCGGTCACGCATTTAAGTTTCGTAAAATTTGGTCGACCGAAAAGTCTAACATAGGCCAATAGGCCAATTTGAGCCAAGTTTTTAAAAAATACTCAAATTTCATCCGATTGACTTCAAATTTGAAACAGTATTTGCATATCAGGCCATTGAATTCAACCACCTATTACTTTGAAGGTTACCCTAGGTCAAAAGATCAACACAGGCTAATTTCTTAAATTTGATAGAGAGGGCAAAAAACTAAATATATCACTATATCTCAAAAAGTTGTGGACGATGATGACAAAAACAAGGTTATGAGTTGAATAGGTGACAAGAACAAGCGGATTTTGATTTTGCGTTCGGATCCAGCCCATCAAAGGATACAAAACGTGAACTGTTCCACCTGCAGAGGTGACGCTCTACCAAGTGCCATTCGACATTTTGTGTTTTGCCCGTTTCACTGTATGAGTGATTTTTCATTTGTTTGTTTGTTTGTCTGTTCTTGTCCGCACAGAACTTTCGTGGTTTTCTCCGCAATTGCTTGTTGTATTGAGAAGAATTTCACCATATGTGCGACTACACATGTAGAATGTTATAATCATAATTATGACATATAGCTCACGTGTGCGGCACCATGTTGAAAAATGGGAAAAATTTTGACCTCGATCTCTGAACCGCATCAAGGAAAAAATTGAAACTTGCACACAGAGCAACTACTCCGCAAGGGGAATAAGTGTTGATTTTTTGATGATGGCATAGGTGCCTTCGTTATGACATCATAATTGCATATGTAGAACACTACATGATCAATAGAAAATTTGAGGTCCTCTAGGATAAAGTGGTCCACAGAAAAATATTTGATTGATGTCATCTGTCACAATGATTCACAGCCATATTGTTTTAAAAAAAACCTTAAAAATGTCTGTGAAGTGGGCTAAACAGATCAAGGGAATCCTTTACACGTATGACGCCTATCATGAGGAACAAAAGTTCACACATATGATATCATAGGTCACATGTTTGGCAGCCAATATTTGATTTACCCCAAAACTTAAAAAAAAAATCTTCCTCTCCAGAACGGCTGGATAAATTTAGGAGAAATTTCACACACATTTCCCAAGCCATGCGTGTACAATTTTGTTAAGGAATAATGAGAGGTCACATCGTTTGGAAGCAATATTTGATTGAAGAAAAATATGAAATAATGTTTTCCCTGGAACGGCTTAATCAATCGACATCAAACTTCAAATTTACGATCTAGTAGTGATGGGAGATACATGTTTAAAATTTCAAACTTTGATCGGATGCTGGTCTGTAAGCCAGAATTTATTTAATTTTTGATAGGTTCTTTTGGGGTTTTTGAATAAGGCTCACTTGGCTGTACCTGGATGGGTTTGGGAGATGAGTAACAGCTGAAATGGAATCCTATCCAGGTTCCTCTGATGACTTCATCTTTGCTTTTTGTTTGTTCAGGTTTCTTCTGATTACCCCAATGTAGGACTGTAACTATTTGGTCTTGCATTTGATTTCAATTGAATTTATTTTAATCCCCTTCTGAATTCAATTTTTTTTCATTTTTTTACACACTGTGAAGGCTCGTATGAGAGCTAACACACAGAACATACAACAAGAATCAGGAGACAAGAGGGGCAGGAGAGGAAGGAAAAACAGTGTGAACAGAAGACAATGGGGGGGGGTACACACAGGGGTAACAAGATGGACACGGCAGGGACTTTCAGGTCTTACACGGCAGGGACTTTGAGGAAGGAAAGCAGGGAATTCGAAGACATGGGTTTGGGTGGATCAGCAGGGGTAGAAAAGATAGTTGCTTTGGATGGGATGCCTGGTTTGGCTTAATGGAATAGGTGGTGGGCTTTGGATCCTAGGGTCCTGAGTTCAAATCCCATTCAGCTGTTGATATAATACCAGGTGGGTTAACTCGACCAGTCATCCATCCGGGTCGGCAAAATGAGTGCCAGCATGCGGTTATACTGTGTCGGAGTGGCGACCCGTCCATGATTGTGCCACAATAGCCAAGGAGACTGCCTAATCAGCACCAACGCTCTGCACAGAGTATGGTCCCAATCTCCTCCTTTGGATGGGGAAGAATAAGAGATGGTGGTGAACAGCTGTTTGAGAAACCTGGAGAGAAGAGTGGGATTGAAGAGAGTGTGGGAGTTGTTTCAAAGGGAGAAAAAAAAGAATGAAAGAGTGAGGTGAGTAGTGAATCTTGATTTTGGTAGTGTTACCACAAGGAGGGTTGCTGCGGACCTTGAGCGCCCTGTGGAAATATGGAGGGACATATCTCAGACAGAGCAGGGGGGGGGCGAGGACGGAGAGGAGATGGTATGAGAACAGAAAGACCACGACCAGCCTGCGGTGAGAGAGTAAGAGACCCAAAGACTCAGCCTCATGGTGGGGATACCAATGATCCGAAATGCCTTGGTTCCCACGAGCCGAGAAAGGTGAGAGGCGGGAGCACCAGCCCAGAGGGAGAGGCAGTACTCCATCAGGCTGTAGATGAGAGCTTTTTCATGTGGTCAGGAGCTCAGTGGGCCGAGGAAGGACTTTTACGACAGAGGATGCCCAGTTGGCGACTGGCTTTGGAGGCCAGCTGTGAAAATTTGGCTTTCCCAGGAAAGATCATGGCAGATAGTGAGACCCAGAAGCTTGAATGAAAGGATTTCTTCAAGAGGATTGTTGAGAAAGTAGATGAGGGGGGTGGGGGTTCCATACGGTCCTTTCAGAGAGACAGAGTGAGAGTGCGAGATTTGTCAGATTGAAAGACATTTCCACGTTTGGAGCAGCGTTGTGATTTATCAGATCTGTAGAGAGTGAAGAGGCTGCTGCTGCCAATCTGAGGGATGAGAGATGGTACGGCAGAGGGTGCGCATCAAGCAAAGAGATAAGAGGATTTTCCACAGAGTCGGAGAGATCATTGATGAAACCAGAAAAAGAACAGGGTCCAACACTGCCTTGAGGAAGTCCAGCCTGGACAGGAAAGGGATGAAAAAACTCCATTTAGGGCACAAGTTGGCTGCGACAGGAGAGGAAGTCCTGCGACGCATGAGTGGAGATGCTTGGATACCATAGGAAAGGGTTTGTTGAGCAGGGCAGGGTGCCAGACCGTGTCAAAAGCACGCCGATAGTGTGAAGGGATATGCTCTGATTTCATGTCTTGCATTGAAGACTCCATCCATAATGTTAGG
>CM068964.1:4587565-4599202 GCA_035128595.1 Eptatretus atami
AGAGAAGAGATATCAACTCCAGGAGTCGTAACGTATGGCCTGTCCAAAGTTGTCGAAGATTTGGGAGCAAATCGTTTACCTGCTGATGCAAAGAATGGTGAGAATAAATGGGGCTATTAAATAAATAAGTCGTAGTAGTAGCGTAATAGTAGTAGTGCTGGGGGGGTAGTAGTAGTCATAGTAGTGCATAATTTTTTGAAAAATTTTAGTTTAAGGCCGTACCAAGAAGCTTCGAGATCAAGTGGTACATGATGAGCATGTCATGTGTAGGCAAGAGGGGTCTGTGGCAAACGTACAAGCGTAATATGTATCATGAAGTCGTTGGTGGGCCGTTGGCTTTTGGAAGCTGAGGAGTTTGGCTGTCCTGAAGCGGCAGTCAAGCTGGGAGCACAACGAGTGGGCACAGGGAGCAGAACAACGCTCAGATTATGATAATATGAAAAGTAACCACAGAGGGAGATCCTCTTTGATTGAGACATGTGTGAGTCCAGCACTCTCAATTTTGGGACATTGGTTTAAATCTGGAATGAATAGCTCCACAAATCAAGTCACTTTTTAACCACCGTTGTTGGCAGTCATTATTCCCAGCAAACATTGTGGACTAGTAGTGGGTGTCCATGCTGCTTTGGCCCATGAAAAAGTGACGGACTAATTTGAAGTCACAGATAAGTTATTGCTGGCTGTCGTTGTTGGTTCTGCTGGGAATCCGATCTCATCATGCTGTTGTTGTGTAAGCTTTTGGAGACTGTACGTTTCTTTACATAAAGCAATTGTGACGTCATTATATATTTGTAATTTGATGTCAACCCGTTAAATGTTGGTTTGGTGGTGGTGGTGGTAGAAAGCTGGTACTCTTGAGAAGAGTGCCGGAGGCGTCACGACACAGAAGTGTTCTATATGCTGTGCTAGGAGTTACCCTAGATATCTGAAGCTTGACACTTGATTGCAGAGTTCAAATGTTCTGCTTCGTCACTTCCAGAAATATCCGAAGAAAGCCAGAAAGACGTTTCTATCAGTTACAGTTGACAATGAATGGATGAAACTCTTGCTTCATCGAAGGTGAGTTGACATCATTTATTCCTTCACACTACGTATGATGATGTGAAAGGTCCTGAGGATAGGATTTCTTTTAAATAATTGTTGCAGCCCATGAATGTTCCAATTGATTGTTACAGTTCACATTCACAAAGCTTCCAAAGATGTGGAATTCCCCAAGTGTAACCTCACTCATGAAACGACCCAATGAGCGGCATGGTACATTGTTGGCCGCTCTATCTTCAAGGGCTTATGTGTGCGATCTGTAATTTTGGCAGGACCTTGACCTGATTGAAGCATTAAGTCTCCATTGCCTTCTCGAAACAAACATGTCTTTCGAAATAATTTTGGCGGGTGTGTGTTGTGTGTTGTGTGTGTGTGTGTGTGGTGTGCGCACATAAAGAGTGGGATGAGATGCATCTGAGCCGTTACTAGTTATGCGAATAGCTCATGCTGATTCAGAGGCTGTTTTCGGACGTTCACAAACGATTATTTGTACTCACGTGTGGATTGCAAATGTCTGTGTTCTTGTGGTAAACACGTGCCTTAGTTTGCTCCTTGACCTGCAAGCCTGAAATGCAAATCAGGGTAAAGCAACACTGGACTTTAAAATGACGTATGCACACTCCGAATGCTGTGCGCATGCACAGACCAGAAAACTGGCGTGTTCGGAGCGACAAGTAATGTCGCAGGCGGATTAGGGAGGTCATTTGGGGTCTGTACGACCCTTTTGGGGGCATTTGAAAATCAGTGACCAAAATCCCCAAAAGTAAAAAAACAAGCCTCAAATGAGCTAAGATCTGCGTCCTCATAATTATGAGTCATAAAACGATATGATGCATTGTGATGTATCAGGTTTGGAGACAATATCGTGCTAATGCCGGCTTGATTCCCGCACAAATTCAAAAGCTTGCTAGTTTCGGAGATAATGGGTATAGGCGATTTCATTAGGCGCAGATATCGAGGAGTCAGTTTTTTCTAGGAAAGAATGTTCCAAAATCGGAGATGGTCTGCTGCGCAGTGGGCTTTCTGCATATACAGGCAGTTTCACGAAGATCGATGAAAACTCTGGGTTGGAACAAAAATGTCCTAAAAATAGGAATGAGTCATCAAAAATTCGATATGACGTCATCGTGATGCATCATATGTGCGGTGATCTCTCTGCTAATGCCTGTTCGATTCCGCAAACAGAATTCAAAAGCTTGCCTAGTTTCGGAGATAATTTTTTCGGCGATTCCCATCTAGCGAGTATTTTGACGTCATAAATTTTTCTGGGAGGAATTTTCAAAATCGAGAGGGTTCTGTTGCGGAGGGTATTTTTTACATATATATGCCAAGTTCAGGAAGTTCAATGAAAACTGTGCATGTGAAACCAAAAAAGTCGCACGAAGAAGAAAGATGAAGAACAACAATGTGAGTAAGACTTAGAGATCCTCCACGAGGATCCAAATTTTTTTTATTAATATACAACGTACATGATCGAGGCTCATAACGGAAGAGTGAGCGCAGGACATGGAAGGAGAAAAAAATGGCAAGGGGGAACCCAACACAGAATAGGTGAGTGAGATCAGGGGAGGGGAGAAGGAAACTGGGTCATCCAGCTGCACACAAGCTGAACTCGAACGATCACTCGGTGGAGCACATACCTCCACCAGGCTGGAAAACTACTTTTCTGCCTCCAACCGATCACATGCTCCAATTAGCCAAATAGTTGTTCACCTCAACACACAGGTCATAGGCACATCTACCAAGCCGAAACATCACGTCAACTAACCTTATCGAGTGGAGCAATCGTAGTTTGAATCCATTGTACATAAGGCAGTGGTGACTGAACTTGTTGTGGATTTTTTAAGAGATTTATTTCTCATATAAAAAAAAAACTCTAACCACATAATAAAAATGTACATAGGTATTAGCAGTTGTTTATGTTTTTCCTTGTATGTTTTGACAGAGTTGAAAGGACATTGTCTAATGGTTAGGTTGGCCTGGAATAAGTTGCCATCAGACTGACTTTTGATGTTTGGTCCATGGAGCAGCTGTATCCACCATTGCTTTCCAAAGGCTTTGGTATAATTTTATAATGCTGAGGTGGAAATGATCCATCAAAGCGAACGAACACTGGTGATGTAACATCGATGACTACACTATTTTGGCAAGCCAAGGAATATACATTGCAATCAATATATAGTCTCTACAAAGGTTTTCCTGGTGGACATAGGTTCTGTCTGCGTCTTCATCAAGCATGAGGAGTCTCCCAACATCCGGCATGCCACTTTCCATGTGTGTGCAGACAAGACTGGTATTTCCGACATATTTTTTGTCTTGCAGTTTGTCAACACCCAGCTCTCACTAGTTCCGTTATTAAAGAGCTGAAACAAAGATCAGCTAATCTGAACACTGGTCTTCCTTATCAATACCTAGCTCTTCGGAATATAAGAGACCAATTCAGCAAACACATGCCATGCAGTATGGATAGTCACCCTCTGTTGACTCCTCGTATTTGAGAGTGCTTTGTAAAGGATTCAGACAGTTTAACATGGTATCTGCTTTGTAACCACCATGTCACCCTCTGCTAAATTGTCAACAGACAAGATCACAAACAATTAGTGCACAGAACTTTCTATTGAGGGTCAAAAGTAACGGCGCATGTCTGATGTGTGGAAATGACCTGGTCACAGAAAATAAAATTAAAAACAGAGTTTCCATGAAAGTACCGTTTGATCCACTTGCTTGTCGATCTGGTGATTTTGACACCCAACTGGTCCTTCTTCCATTTCAGAAATTTTGCCCTCTCATTTGCACTTTCGTATCCATTGAAGCATCAGAAGCTACTCCGTTTAATCACATGATATTGTGGCAAGATGTGCTATTTTGCTGCAAGTCTCAATATTGAAAATCGCCAATTGAAATTACTGGTGGGGGTCCGAGCATCCTGGAAAATACGCATCAGCGCCAGTCAAGTGAAAGTAACATCTGCACATCTTCACGGTCAGTTTTCCTTTTCCTACAAAAGGACAGAAGAACTTTTATAAATTAATAATGATTAACTCTTTGGAAATGGTTGAAATGATAAAATGAATGCATCTTGTTACTTACTAGAGACAAACTCAAATAAAAAAAATAGCAAAAATTCAAATGATTTGTACGGTATAACTTTTAGTTGATGATCCTGTGCTAAACTCGGAAGATGGTGCTAGGTACTGCGACTGCAAACCAGGGGGGATCACCAACTTGCTTCCTTATGCTAAAATAATTCCATCATGGTTATCTGTACAAATAAATGTCAGTGTGGTGTCTCAGTCAAGTCAGCGTCGGTGGTGTGTGTCTCGCATATCCGAAACATGAGACATAGCGGGCCCAAACGTGCATGCATCACTAAAGGAATCCAACGTGGTATATGAATGAAAATTGATTGTTTGGGTTAAATAAAACCTGTTGAAGATAATTTAGGTGGTGTACAAACTGCTCATCACAAAAACCAAAATAGAGCCTTACAAAGATGGTGGCCAACATTCTTTTTCAGCCCTCTGTCAGCTCGTGGAGTTTACGCCACATCGTTTTTTTGGCCTGCTCAACAATGCTCGACTTTGTGAACAGGCACAGCGATTTCCTTCATGATATATATATATATATATAATATATATACTTATATTTTTTCTTTTCCTCATATATAATCAAATTGCCCGATCATCATACGTACGTATCATGGAATAACATTGCAATGATTATAAACCCCCGGCGACGCCAGCGTTCGTACGTTTATTTAAATTCCACACATTGACATAACTCGATAATCTCTAATATAGAGAATTTCAAACATGTAACTTCTTTATTGATTTCAGCACTAGTTCCGATGCTAAAAAAGTTTAAGTTTGTCGCATTCGGACATCGCTTGACATTCTGGTGTCTTCTGTGCATGGTGTTTATATGACCGATCGGCGATCACAATCGCTTGCTAAGACATGGTTCCTTATGAACGGCGTTTAGTTGGGGTCTTGCTTGAGTCTTAAGGCACTTGGTGAGTGCTTTACAATATTTGGCGTGTACTGAATTATGATGACTTGAACAAAGTTCAGGGCTCATTTCCTGCATTTGGCATAATCGTGCGTCGGGCGGTGTTAACGGTCGCTGAAAACGTGCATTTTTTTACCACATTTCCATTTTTTGTGCGATCATCTTTCATGAACAACCTGTACTTTGGCATAATGTAGATGTGTATTAAAAAAAGTAACGTCTCGTTTTTAAAGTACTTCAACAGTTTTGGCAGGAAGGCTATCGAGTGCATTGCTCAACATCTCCGAGTTAGGAAGGCAAAATACATTCGATGATTACATGGGTAAAAATTGTTTTCGGTAGTTTACCAGCAATTGAATCGCCACATCTGGCAAGATAGCCAAGAGGTCGCACGCCCTCGCTCTAAGCCTGGTCTAGTGGTTTGAATCTTGACTCAGCTATTGTCTTGTTCTCGTGCATCCTCCCGGCCCTTCAGAATCTCCCACTTTCCTTAATTGTCCAAGTCTGCTCTATTTTGTCCTTTCAACCCTCGTGCTTCTCCATTCTCCTTCTGCTGCTGTTCTATATTGTCCTGTTATTCCCTGATCCGTTAGTTGTACGAGCTCCTCTATGAGCCATGACTCTCTATACAAAAAAGTGCTGCTGAATCAATGTCATCGCAAGGAATATGTCCAGCTTCATTGGTATCCCAGGGGTCGAACATTGTGAATTTGGAGTGTGGTTTTGGCCTACTCTTGTGGAAAATAGTAAGTGGATATTTCATCCAAAATAAAGTGAGGGTAAGGGACGTCATCTACAGTCTCCCTCGCAAAAGACGGATTTACTCTCAGGTAGAGGCTCTTAGTCGAGAATCAATTCAACCTGAAGCACAAAGAATGAAATGGCTCCTCTGAGCTCTTTATTCATCGTCTCATGAGACTAAGATATGGAAGTGCTTGTAGGTTGTTTTTTTTTAATACTTGCATGCATTGTTTCATCGTCTTTCATTTTGTAAGAAGCTTCAAAGGATATAACACGTAGATTTTTTCAGTTTTCCGCACAGCCAAGCAATATGTATGCTTTGCACGCAAAAAAATCTATCAAATGTTATAAATTCGTCAGAATATTCGAAGGGGCAGGATGATTGGTCATGTTTGGAATATGTCTTGAGCCAACACAGCAAACCTGTTCCTTGGAGCAGAGAGTCCTTGATAGCAAGGTCGTTCCATCACAGACTATACATATAAATTTAGTTTATACTCACACAAGCTTCCTCCTCTCCCCAACCCCAGCACACTCACTCCCCCCTCAAATGAATCTATTTCGTAAAATAATGCAATGCAGCAATTTCAAGAAATAGGGAATGCTACTTTAGGTAGACACCCGTCAGATGATTTAAAAACATCACAATAGAAGCAATCTTTCAGCAAAACAGTGACAACAATCTCATTTCGTTTCCGCTGACTTGGTCTTTTATATATCATAAACTAACATATGAAGGATATTATTAACGGGTTAGGTACTTTTAATTATATTCTCACTTCTCATTCAAGAGGTACATTCTACACTGAAGCATTGTGATTATGAAGGACAAATACATGTGATTACAAATGTGGCAAAAACTGGCCAGCCACTTTATAATCACAGAATCCGGGCAACAGCTATACGTCACAGATGAGTCTCACAAAGTGTAAACTGTTTTCTCTCTTCTCTCAGCAAACTGCTCCATGAACCCTTTAAATAGTAAAAAAAAATCATTGAAATGGGCAGACCATTTAATGGGATTTTAGGGGTCATTTTAGGGGAAAATTAATGGGATTCTACAACTTTATAGCTTTTTCTTTGACTATCTTAATTTTGTCATGAGGCATGACATCCGAACCTCAAGCAGAAATTTCTCTATCTCGGAGACTTAATGTACACAACAGGGAGTGGGATGAATCTACTACACGGATGTTGGCGAGTTAAAGTTCTTACATTTTCATTCTTAATAGATTTGGGAACAAATTATTACCATCTACACATATCCTAAATCGTCATGACCACGCTACCATACTATTGATTTATTCTTCACCTCCAATCATTGCATTACACTACAACAATTTCACCTCCAATTGGTTCTTCTGAACAACAATCTTGTGAACATCATTTACTTACACCATTTCTTCTCCTCGGACTGCTCGACGAAATGCCAAGTGTTGGCATCTTCAACATATGCTGATCGGAATTGGTTTACAAAATTATTTTCTGACTTTCTGGAAGACTACTGCGCTCTTCGGACGATGCCTCTATCTCTGCTGAGCGTATAGCTGAGGTTGTTGTTGCAGGAATGGAGGCTTATATCCCTTCCTTTAGTCATATCTCTACTAAAATTCTTGGTTCAATAATTCCTCCTCGCGGCGATTCGTACAAGGGATGCGGCATATCGGACTGGAAAACTCTTCTTCCTCCGACTCGCATTCAGCTTCATATCCACCAGAAATCATTGCAAACATGTTATTCGTGAGGCGAAGCATTCCTTGATTCAAAAGAAATGTGACAACCTCTCATCTTCTTTCCACTAATAGATCTTTCTGGTCTTAATTAAAAGTATCTCCACAACTCTGTCGCTCTACTTTCTTAGCTTTTCTGTTCAATGATACTATCACTGTCTCGACTGATAAGAAACTCTTTTTGGTTCTCTTTTGTCCTCTACTTTATCTCCTATAGGAAGAATTTATAATTAAACAAAAGTATAAGATTGAACAAAATCTTTTTTCACAGTAGTCTGATGGTTTGTTTTTGGTTTTTGAAACTCGATCAACATATTTCTGTTCAAACAAAGAGTGAAGAACAATTAGGGTATGTAAAGATGATTATATTATGATATTAATAAATATAAATATAACATTTACTCCAGAAGATAGTGTCGTGTCAGATTATCCAGAAGATTAAGTTGTGTGTTTGGTTCATCCAGACAGGTGTTTAAACTGAAAAAAATAAAATAATATGAGTCAAGACACACACCACACCACACACAACACACACACACACACACACACACACACACACACCACACACACGCACACACACATAAAAAACACATATACACGAAACACGAATATACACATAAACACATAACATCAGAGGGAGACAGAGGGATAATTTCTCACCTTTGACTCGACTCATTCAAGATAAGGACGTGAGATAATTTTTTCCAGCCACAAAATGTCATTCAATTACTTCTGAACGATCGAATGTCTTCAGGAAGTCATTCATTTTTCGCCACTCATCGTGTATCAAAGGCTCCCTGTTCTGATTAGTTATCAACGATGTTCTTATTTGGGGACACCTGTTGAAAAAGAACACAATAATTATTGGTTGTATAGTGATTAAATTCTGTATAAACAACAAATAATGAATATATAAACAAGGATCTCACACTTTCATCTTGTGAAACGATTGATGCAGGTTTAGTAATAATGAAACGCTCGAAAATATCGAAATAAAACACACTCGGCACACAAGTTTGTTTAAATAGCCTCCTGTTGATGAGTAATGGAAGATTACACACAATGGGTTTTCAGGGTGTGTCCCACGTAGAAATGACTTCGGAATTTTTTTTGGTTGGTTCGGGGAGGCAGCTTGGCTGACTCAGACTGACACATTTTAACACGAAATGAAACAGTTTTGCTTTGAATGATTTTGAGAAACATTCATTAAAAGCTGTTTTTGCTTGCTTTTAGTAACTTTGTTCTGTTAGTGTTCTGATGATTTAAGATATAACCATGAGAGACATGGGCAGATAACTTCTCATTTTCACAGGCATACTGTGTCTTAAAGGCACTTCCCATTTTACAGAACCGAAGAGGGATAGTGAACTCCCTTTCTTTCGGTGTTGAAGAAATAAAGTGAATATACTCGATGGAAATGAATGTTACAAGAAAATGAGTTATTCTAAAGTAGAACATGGACAAATATTCATTGATTCGCTCTTTGAGTGGAATGAAATATAAAAGGGACTGTGATTATGTGGGGGGAAGAAGTGCTTAATCATAGTTCAATCTTCTCATAGTCTCAAATTTACATTTTGTTTGTATGGGAGGGAAGGGATAGGTGGGGAGAAAATCAGTTTCCTATTTTGGGCTTTTTGGGCTTGAGTCAGAAAGTTTTCCCTTTTCCCCATTCATTTGAAATGGGCATCTCATAAACCACATTTATATCTACTCTGGATGACTCTAACATTCATCTCTCTGATGCTGCACTCACCAATCTATGTTCCTCCTTTATATTTTCATGCAGTCAAAAAATACTCTTCACTGGACATAAGCAAGGCTATGGGCAAGATGGCATTCTTCCTGTGTTTTGAAGGAATGTGCTTCAGAACTTGTACCCGTGCTTGCTCGTTTTTTTCATTTTTTGTAAAAACCAACTTTTCTCTTTCCTGAAACATGCCTTCGTACAACTATTTTAAAGAAGGGTGATCGTTCAACCCTTCAACTACCCGTCCTCTTGCTCTGACTTTTACTGTTTCCAAAAGTCTTTGAAATGTCTTCTCAATTTAATTTCTCAACATTTGAATCTCAGTCTTCTATCGCGACACACAAAAGGCTTTTGCAAGGCAAGATCTACAGATGATATCCTTTCTTACACTAAGAATGTCTGGGCTCTTCTTTGAGAGACTTTGGGGAATCCTTTTGTTGTCGACCTTGATTCTCAAAACCTTTGAAGAGTTTGGATCGGGGTTTGATATCCAAGATTCCCTCTTTCGGCTTTCCTCTTCACTCTGCTCTCTCATATCGAGCTTTCTCTACACCCGCTCTATCTCGTAATTGTTGATTGTTCACATCTCCCCCTTCCTCTAACGTGGTGTACCTCAGGGTTCTGTTCTGTCTCCAACTCTCCTTCTATTTATCAATGACTTTTTTTCCACAAAACCAAATGCACTCGTACGCTTAATGACTCACATTACAATTCTCCATGTCTTTCCATTGCCCCATCTTCCTCACTTGATCTAACTCTCGTTTCATCACTGCACTCTTTATAATTCGGATTTGGCAAGATCTCCAAGTGGGAAAAATGTAATCAGTTAAGTTTAATCTTCAAAAACTCCAATCTTTCATATCTTCTCTCTCTCTCTCTCTCTTCTCTCTCTCTTCTTCTCTCTCTCCTCTCTCTCTCATCTCTTCTCTCCTTTCTCAAACTCCTCTAACTCTCCAATCTCTTTGAAAGCCACAATTAACATGTGATGCAATAAACCGACTAGGTATTCTCAACATTAAATTTATCCTGGATCCACAATTACACAATAGCTAGTCTGCCTTAAGAAAGTAAGGAGTCTTGTTCAGATGTCGAAGATTCTTCTCCTCTGAACAGTTGCTCCAACTATATAAAGGATTGATTTGTCCTTGCATGGAGAATGCTCTCACATTGGGGAGGTTCAAAGCTCACATACTTACTGGACAGAATCGAATCCAAAGTTTTTCGACTTATCAACTTCTACCAATGTGACCTCAAACTCGACTGCTCAATTACGCCGATGTAGGCTCTCGTTCCTCTTTTCTACAGATATTACTTTGGCTTCTGCTCGCAAGAATTGCTGCTGTGTTTCTCCACATAGCGGAACAAGGAACATCGACAGCCATACATCACATGATTATTGTGTGGCATTGGCAACTCAAGGTGGGCGCGTTACGATGTGTTTGTTCTTCGCGCTTCCATGCCAAACTCTGAGCAGAAGCCAAAGTAATATCTGTAGAAAAGAGAACGAGAGCCTACTATGCGGCGTAATTTGAGCAGGTCGAGTTTTGAGGTCACATTGGTAGAGTTGATAAGTCGAATAACTTTGGATTCGATTCTGTCCAGTAAGTATGTGGAGCTTGAACCTCCCCAGATGTGAGAGCAGTTCTCCATGCAAGGACAAATCAATCCTTTATATAGTTGGAGCAACTGTTCAGAGGAGAAGAATCTTCGACATCTGAACAGACTCCTACTTTCTAAGGCCCCAGACTTAGCTATTTGTAATTGTGGATTCCAGGATAAATTTAATGTTGGAGAATACCTAGTCGGTTATTGCATCACATGTAATGTGGACCTTCAAAGGAGATTGGAGAGTTGAGAGGAGTTTGAGAGAGAGAGAGAGAGATGAGAGAGAGAGAGAGAGAGAGGAAGAGAGAGAGAGAGAGAGAGAAGAAGAGAGAGAGAGAGAGATATGAGAGAAATTGGAGTTTTGAAGGATTAAACTTAACTTGATTACTTTGCCCCACTTGGAGATCTGTCCAAATCCGAATTTAAAGAGGTGCAGTGATGAAACGAGATGTAGATCAAGTGAGGAAGATGGGGCAATGGAAAAAGACCATGGAGGAATGTAATGTTGAGTCATTAGCGTACGAGTGCATTTGGTTATTTGTGGAAAAAGGTCATTGATAAATAGAAGGAAGAGTGTTGGAGACAGAACAGAACCCTGAGGTACACCACTGTTGAGAGGGAAGGGGGGAGATGTTGAACAATCAACAATTACGGAGATAGAGCGGTTGTAGAGAAAGCTCGATATGAGAGAGCAGAGTGAAGGAGGAAAGCCGAAAGAGGGAATCTTGGATATCAAACCCCGATGCCAAACTCTGTCAAAGG
>CM068964.1:4612210-4625144 GCA_035128595.1 Eptatretus atami
AAAGACCAAACAAAACAAACACTATTGAAAAATACTCAACCATAACACCAAAGACCACACCGCCATACCCCAAATAAACACCAACCACACGAAACAGAAGACACAGCAAAAACCACTACTCGAATATCATCCTACAACAGACAACACCAAACATATGTACATACGACACACACAAACATATGTACATACAGACACACAACACACATCCATACATGCACACACAACACCACATACAATTCACACACATCCATACATGCACACACACAAACACACAACACATACACACATACATACATACACAATACAACACACAACACACATCATACACACACACAAAACACACACACATACATACATACACACAGACACACACACACACACAAAAAACAAAACACACAAGACACACACACATACACACCCCACACACACATACATACACACACACACATACATACACCACACACACGCATATACACACACACCATACTACCACACAAAAACACACATACACTACAACCACACACAACATACATACACACACAGACACACACACACACAAACACACAAGACACCCATACATACACACAGACACACACACACACACACACATACATACACACACACCATATACAAACACACACACACCACATTACACACACACATACATACACACACACATATCACACACACACACATATATAACTACACAACACACACTACACACACATACACACACACACACACACACTACATACAACAGATACACACACAATATACACACACCACACACACAACACACACACACACACACATATTATATACACACCATACACACACACACACACACACATATATACAGACACATACATATACAAACACACATACACACACACACACACATATATACACAACACACACACCCATAATAACACACAACACCACAACACACACCTATATATACACACACACCACACAACACATACACACATATACACACACATATATACACACACACATACACACACATAACAATATACACCACACCACACACTAATACACACACACACATATATTACACACACACATATACACATACACACACACACACACACCCATACATGCACACACACACAACACAACATACACATACATACATTACACACACACACACATACACACATACACACATTACACACACATATAATACAACACACACACACACACACACATACAGCACACACAACAGATATATACACACCACACATAATATATAACAACACACACACATATATAACACCTATACACATACACAACACACACCCATACATGCAACACACACACAACACACACATACATACATACACACCACATACCACACAATAACCACACACCACCACACAGAAACACACAAGACACACACATACATACAACACAGACACAACACACACACCCCCATACATGCACACACACACAAACACACACATACACATACATACATACATACACACACACACACATACACACACATACACACATATACACACACATATATACACACACACATACACACACACATACACACCACACAGAAATATACACACACACACACTATACATCATCACACACATATATACACACACATATACACATACACACACACACACCCATACATGCACACCACACAACACCACAACATACATACAACACACATACATACACACACACATATAACACACACACACACCACACAAACACAGAAACACACAAGACACACACATACTATACACACACAGACACACACCCACAAACACACACATACATATACACACACACATACATTACAACACACACATACACACACACACACATATATATACAGACAACACATACAACACAACAACACACACACACACATACATACACACAGATACACACACATATACACACACACACCACACACACACACACAACTATACACACACATACACACACACACCCACACACACACAACATATATACAGACACTACATATCAAACACACATACACATCACAACACTATATACACACACCACACACACATATTATACACACACACACACACACATAATATACAGACACACAACACACACAACACACACACACACACATACATACACACAGATACACACACATATACACACACACACACACACACATATATATATACACACACATACACACACACACACACACATAATACAGACACATACAATACAAACACACATACACACACACACATATATACCAACACACACACACACATACTATAACATCACACACACTACACACACATATATAACACACACACTACACACATTATAACACACAATTATACACACACACTAACACACACTACACATATACACACACACACACACACACACATGTACACTACACACACAACTAACATATACCAACAACACATATATCACATACACACACACACACCACCCATACATGCACACACACACAACACACACTACACATACATACATACATACACACACACAACATACACATATACACACACATATAATACACCAACACATACACACAACACAATATTACACACACACATATATACACACACACAACATATATACACACATATACACATACACACACACAACACCCATACATGCACCACACACACAACACACACATACATACATACACACACCATACACACACCATAATATACACACACACCACACACACACACACACACAATACACACACACATACACACACATATATACACACACATACACACACACACACATAACACACACACACACCACATACACACACACACAACACACCCACATATATACACACACACACAATTTGATGGAGATACGTTGATTCCTCATTGGAAATCACCGATCATTATCATTCTGTATGTATGGTAGTATGCTCCAAACAATCCATCCTGTTTCATCAATGGCTCTCCTTTCACAAAGCTCTCCGGCTCCCCCTGACACCACGTCGGTACCCGGTACCCGCGTACTCACAGTGAAACACGATCCCAATGAAAAGTCGTTCACTCAGTGAAAGGTGTGCACCTCGTGATGGAATTTGTAGATCGTACTCAAGTGAAAGGTGTGCACCTCGTGATGGAATTTGTAGATCGTTCGTTTTTGCATCTTCACCTGGATTTTACTTCTTTGCCGCAATGACGTGCTTGTTTTAGATGATAGATTGAGTTTCCGCCTTTGCCTTAAACGATTCATTCTGAGAAGTGAATGTTTTCCTGAGGGCAACTCTGAGCAGCAATGTAATGGATGATAGGAAGACTAACCAGCAAGATGTATGTGAGAATATATGGAAATGTAGTGTTTTTGTTTCTTCGACTCCTATTATTACCACCTGCTGTTAAGATCATACATTCAATTCGTTATCGGGGATTTGCATATTATGTAGAAAAAATGTCAGAATTTTCAACCCTTACCTTCTTATGCTACAACCTCCGCCCAACCTCTTTACCCTTTATTGCCACCTTGCTAAATCCTCCCTTCTTTCCCAAATCTCCCCCCACTTCCTTTATGAGCCCCGTTGGACTTAGTCCGAAATGGGAGCTTATGGATTTGGTCTCGATTTTCGTGTGCGTGCGTGCGTCCGTCTGTGTGTCCGCAACCATATCTCGGACGTGTATGGACCGATTTTATTTGTACTTGGCACAAGGTTTAAAAAAAAATGATGTAATATATAAGCGCGTCAATTTTTTTTCGACATCAGGTCCAAAGTCCCAAGATGACCGACTGGCGGACATTTAAGCTGAAAAAACCTCCCCCGGTATCGAACACTTCCTCGACCATTTCTCGGACGTGCATTTACCGAACTTGTTCAACACTTGGCACACCGATAACGAATGATCTCCTACAAAAGCACGTCATTTTGTTTCGAGATCAGAGCCAAAATGGCCGACTGGCAGACATTTTAGTTTGTAAAAAAAACCGATATTGAACAAGTCCTCAACCATTTCTCGGACGTGCATTTCGGATGTTGTTCAAACTTGGCACACGGATAATGAATGATGGCTTACATATGCACATCATGTTTTTTTTGAGATCAGATCCAACATGACCGACTGCAGCCATTTTGTACTTAAACTTGTTTTGTAACTGTTTACAAAAACTTCAACACTTTTTGCTCCTCCACAAGCCTCAATTTTGAATAACAAAAAAAAATCAAACAAACAAACAAGAAAGATTCATGCATATCACGACACTTACAAAATCCATCAAACTAATTTTGACATTAAAATATTGGTGGTTGAATTCCATGACCAAATATACCAAACCTCTTCAAATTTCAAGTCCTCTACAGATGACTGATAGGTACTTTATAGTTTTCATACTTTGTATCTTGGTTGATTATTTGTGGTTGTGTTTTTCACCTATGGAGTGTCCGCTTTCATCCCTACATTGGAATCTCGCAACTTCCTGATACAATATGCTGCATATACACTGATGAGCCAAAAACATTATGACCACATGACAGGTGAATGAATAACATTATTATCTTGTATCAATGGCACCTGTCAAGGATGGGATAAATTAGGCAGCAAGTGAACAGTCAGTTCTTGAATATGATGTGTTGGATGCAGGAGAAATGGGCAGGAGTAAGACCTGAGCGACTTAGACAAGGCCAAATTATTATGACAGACGACTGGTCAGAGGAACTCTGAAACGGCAAGGCTTGTGGGTGTGCCCGTCAGCATGTGAGTACCGACCGACAGTGTCCAAGGAGGAACAAACCACAAACCAGGACAGGGTTGGGCGCCCAAGCTCATCGATGCGCAAGGGCAACGAAGGCTATCCCGTCTGGTCTGAACCGACAGAAGGTCTACAGTGGCACAAGTCACAGAAAATTTTAATGTGTCAACAGGAGGAATGTTGCACAATCTACAGTGCATCGCACCCTGCTGCACATGGGGCTGCGTAGCTGCAGACCATGATGACCATGATGACCAAAGTGCCCATGATGACCCCTGTCCACCATAGAAAGTGCCTACAATGAGCACTGTGAGCGTCGGAACTGGACCTTGGAGCAGTGGAAGAAGGTTCCTGGTCCGATGAGTCCCGTTTATTTAGATCACATGGATAGCCGTGTACGTGTGCGCCGTTTACCTGCGGAAGTGATGGCACCAGGATGCACTGCAGGAAGACGACAAGCCGGTGGAGGAGTGTGATGCTCTGGCAATGTTATGCTGGGAAACCCTGGGTCCAGCCATTCATGTGGACATCAATTTGACATGTCACCTACCTAAGCATCGTTGCAGACCAGTACAGCCCTTCAAGTCAATGGTATTCCCTGATGGCAGTGGCCTCTTCAGCAGGATAATGTACCCTGCCACACTGCACACATTTGTTGGAATGGTTTGAGGAACATGATGAAGTGTTCACGGTGTTGCCCTAGCCTCCAAATTCTCCAGATCTCAATCCGATTGAGCATTGTGGGATGGCTGACTGACAAGTCCGATCCACAGCGCTCCACCTCGTAACTTACAGGACTTGAAGATCTGCTACTAATGTTTGGTGCCAGATATCACAGGACACCTTCAGGGTCTTGTAGATCCATGCCTCGGCAGGTCGCACTGTTGGCGCACACAGAGGACCAACAGCATATTAAGACAGGTGGTCATAATGTTTTGGCTCATCAGTGTAATACTAACAGAGAAAAAGTTCCTGTGCATCATTTACACCGATATGAAATGAGAAATTAAAACAAACACATCACGTTGTTTGTTATATCATAATTTAGTGTTGATAACATGAAATAGACATGAGAATGTCAACACATGTATGCAAGGCACGTCTCCAGAGGCTCAAACAGGGTGCGGTCAGAGTGAGTTAACAGCCAGTATCTGGTGTGACAACCATTTGCATTGACACGCTTGGCAATGGCGCCTCATTGAGGACAATAATGGTTGGGAGGTCATTCCAGATCTCTACCAAGGCCTCTGCAGTTGGGCCAATGTCGTTGCTGGTTTTGAAGATGGCACAATCGTCATTCCATTTCATCCCACACATGCTCTCTGGGAGAAGGATCAGGAAAACAGCTGGCCAGGAAGTGTGGGAAATTTTCTGTTATGCAATGAAGTTAGGACCACTCGTGCGACGTAGAGCACGTTATCCTGTTGAAGTGTGATTGACATCCACGAACCTGCAGAACAGGAGGACATGAGGATGGATACCTGGTGGGTACCATGATACCATGGCACCGAATACCTGTCAAATTTCCATTAATGACCTCCAGCTGGGTTCTGGGTTGTGCTGCTAGGTTTCGTCACAAACATTGCAAAACACTGTGCATCAGCACAACATTCCCCTTCCTGTCGACAATGTGACACGGCCATCGTTACTCTCAATATGGAACTTTGACACGGCTGTAAAAAAAAGATAGCAGCCCAATCTTACGTCATGAACCTCAGATGTTGTCTCCACCAATGTGTGGCGTACATGTTGATGACGTCGCAAACAAAATTGACATACTGTTGATGATCGGGTCTGATGCTATGCTCACTAACCAATTCCTGACAGTTCTGCACTGATTGATTGCAAGCCAGGGATTCTGCAAGTTGTCAAACTTGCTGTCTGGAACCAATTCCTAAGGTCACCAACCGGATATGGTTATCTTGCCGACATGACGTCACACGTGGTCTTGTGATGTCAGAACCTGGATGGTCTCTGATGTTGCAAGTTGTTGATAACGCTCCAGAGAGACTGTATGATGTTCCGATGAACACCTAAACTGCTGATCCCAAGTTTTGTGCATTCCTGTCTCAAGCATGCCAATAGCATGTTGATGTTCATTTCAGAAAGGCATGCATCACATTTACGGCGTTTAGACGTCAATTAAAATGTTTCACAGCTGGGATGGTCACCGAATTGTGCTGCATTGCAATTTGCTCAGTACCCTCGTGTACACTATATGTACGTCAACACATGTATATCTAATATATAAACTCATACTAACCACTGACTCACTGACTAACTTTTTTTAATTATTATTATTATTTATTTATTTTATGTTGAAGGCTTCAGTCACAGACTAACTAACTTGTCCTCATCGAGGCCAGGCCTTAAATAATAGAACTGCATTGATAGAAAAGTAAGGAAAGACAGAATAGTCTAAGAGTTTTTGAGGAAGTAAAAAAATGTGCTTTTTGAAAGGGGAAGGTCATAAGTGTTTGGGAAGACATGAGAAGGTAAAGAGTTCCAGAGTTTGGCAGTGGAAGCGGAAGAACAAACATCGTAACGGCCCACCCTTGAGTTGCCAATGGCCACACAATAATCATGTGATGTATGGCTTGTCGAGTTCCTTGTCCTCGCTAATGTGGAGGAAACACAGCAGCAAGTTCTTGCGAGCAAACCAAAGTAATATCTGTAGAAAAGAGAACGAGAGCCTACTATGCGGCGTAATTGAGCAGTCGAGTTTGAGGTCACATTGGTAGAGTTGATAAGTCGAATAACTTTGGATTCGATTCTGTCCAGTAAGTATGTGGAGCTTGAACCTCCCCAGATGTGAGAGCAGTTCTCCATGCAAGGACAAATCAATCCTTTATATAGTTGGAGCAACTGTTCAGAGGAGAAGAATCTTCGACATCTGAACAGGACTCCTACTTTCTTCAAGGCAGACTTAGCTATTTGTGTAAATTGTGGATTCCAGGATAAATTTAATGTTGGAGTAATACCTAGTCGGTTTATTGCATCACATGGTTAATGTGGAGCTTTCAAAGGAGATTGGAGAGTTGAGAGGAGTTTGAAGAGAGAGAGAGAGAGAAGAGAGAGAGAGAGAGAGAAAGGAGAGAGAGAAGAGAGAGAGGAGAGAGAGAGAGAGAGAGATTATGAGAAGAAATTGAGTTTTTGAAGGATTAAACTTAACTTGATTACATTTGCCCCACTTGGAGATCTTGTCCAAATCCGAATTAAAGAGGTGCAGTGATGAAACGAGATGTAGATCAAGTGAGGAAGATGGGGCAGATGGGAAAGACATGGAGGAATGTAATGTTGAGTCATTAGCGTACGAGTGCATTTGGTTATTTGTGGAAAAAAGTGTCATTGATAAATAGAAGAAGAGTGTTGGAGACAGAACAGAACCCTGAGGTACACCACTGTTGAGAGGGAAGGGGGAGATGTTGAACAATCAAACAATTACGGAGAATAGAGCGGTTGTAGAGAAAGCTCGATATGAGAGAGCAGAGTGAAGGAGGAAAGCCGAAAGAGGGAATCTTGGATATCAAACCCCGATGCCAAACTCTGTCAAAGGCTTTTGAATATCAAGGTCGACAACAAAAGGATTCCCCCAAAGTCTCTCAAAGAAGAGGCCAGACATTCTTAGTGTAAGAAAGGATATCATCTGTAGATCTTGCCTTGCAAAAGCCTTATTGGTGTCGGATAGAAGACTGAGATTCAAGATGATTGAGAAATTAAATTGAGAAGACATTCAAAGACTTTTGGAAACAGTAAAAGTCAGAGCAAGAGGACGGTAGTTGAAGGGTTTGAACGATCACCCTTCTTTAAAATAGGTTGTACGAAGGCATGTTTCCAGGAAAGAGAAAAGTTGGTTTTTACAAAAATGAAAAAACGAGCAAGCACGGTACAAGTCTGAAGCACATTCCTTCAAAACACAGGAAGTGAATGCCATCTTGCCCATAGCCCTTGCTTATGTCCAGTGAGAGAGTATTTTTTGACATGCAAGTAGATAAAGGGAGGAACATAGATTGGTGAGTGCAGCACAGAGGGAGATGGAATGTTAGAGTCATCCAGAGTAGATGAATAAATGTGTTTATGAGATGCCCATTCAAATGAATGGGGAAAAGGGAAAACTTTCTGACTCAAGCCCAAAAAGCCCAAAATAGGAAACTGATTTTCCTCCCCACCTATCCCTTCCTCCCATACAAAACAAATGTAAATTTGAGACTATGAAGATTGAGACTAATGAGTAAAGCACTTCTTCCCCCCAACATAATCACAGTCCTTTTATATTTTCATTCCACTCAAAGAGCGAATCAATGAATATTTGTCCATGTTCTACTTTAGGGAATAACTTCATTTTCTTGTAACATTCATTTCCATCGAGTATATTCACTTTATTTCTTCAAGCACGAAAGAAAGGGAAGTTCACTATCCCTTCTTCGGTTCTGTAAAATGGGGAAGTGCCTTTAATGAGCAAGTCATGCTGTGAAAATGAGGAAGTATTCTGTGCCCATGTCTCTCATGGTTATATCTTAAATCATCAGAACACTAACAGAACAAAGTTAGCTAAAAGCAAGCAAAAACAGCTTTTAATGGAATTTTCTCAAAATCATTCAAAGCAAACTGTTTCATTTTCGTGTTAAAATGTGTCAGTCTGAGTCAGCCAAGCTGCCCTCGCCGAACCAAGCCAAATTCCGAAGTCATTTCCTACGTGGGACACACCCTGAAAAACCCATTTTGTGTAATCTCCCATTACGTTCTCAACAGGAGGCTATTTAAACAAACTTGTGTGCCGAGTGTGTTTTTTCGATATTTCGAGCGTTCAGATTATTACTACAACCTTGCAGATCAATCGTTTTCACAAGATGAAAGGTGAGATCCTTGTTATATATTCATTATTTGTTGTTTATACAGAATTTAATCACTAAACAACCAATAATTATTGTGTGTCTTTTTCTAACAGGTGCCCAATAAGAACATCGTTGATAACTAATCTAGAACAGGAGGCCTTTGAAGTGCACGATGAGTGGCGAAAAATGAATGACTTCCTTGAAGACATTCGATCGTTCAGTAAGGTAATTGAATGACATTTTGTGGCTGGAAAAATTATCTCACGTCTCTGATCTTGATGAGTCGAGTCAAAGGTGAGAAATTATCCCTCTGTCTCCCTCTGTATGTATATGTGTGTTTATGTGTGTATTCGTGTTGTGTATATGTGTTTTTATGTGTGTGTGCGTGTGTGTGTGTGTGTGTGTGTGGTGGTGTGTGTGGTGTGTGTGTTGTGTGTGTGTGTGTGTGTGTGTGTGTCTTTGACTCATTATTATTTTTATTTTTTTCAGTTTAAACACCTGTCTGGATGAACAACCACAACAACTTAATCTTCTGGATAATCTGACACGACACTATCTTCTGGAGGTAAATGTTAATATTTTATTTTATTAATATCATAATATAATCATCTTTACATACCTAATTGTTCTTCACTCTTTGTTTTGAACAGAATATGTTAGATCGAGTTTCAAACCAAAACAAACCATCAGACTACTGTGAAAGAAGATTTTGTTCAATCTTATTACTTTTGTTTAATTATAAATTCTTTCCTATAGGAGATAAAGTTAGAGGACAAAAGAGAACCAAAAAGAGTTTCTTTATCAGTCGAGAAGACAGTGAAGTATCATTGAACAGAAAAGCTAAGAAAGTAGAGCGACAGAAGTTGTTGGAGATACTTTTAGCTAAGACCAGAAAGATCTATTAGTGGAAGAAGATGAGAGGTTGTCACATTTCTTTTGATCAAGGAATGCTTCGCCTCCGAATAACATGTTTGCAATGATTTCTGGTGGATATGAAAGCTGAATGCGAGTCGGAGGAAGAAGAGTTTTCCATGTCGCGATATGCCGCATCCTTGTACGAATCGCCGCAGAGGAGGAATTATTGAACCAAGAATTGGTAGTAGAGATAGACTTGAAAGAGGGGGATATAAGCCTCCATTCCTGCAACAACAACCTCAGCTATACGCTCAGCAGAGAATGAGGCATCGTCCGAGGAGACGCAGTAGTCTTTCCAGAAAGTCAGAAAATAATTTTGTAAACCAGTCCATCAGCATTGTTGAGAATGCCAACACTGGCATTTCGTCGAGCAGTCCGAGGAGAAGAAATGGTGTAAGTAAATGATGTTCACAAGATTTGTGGCAGAAAGAACCAATTGGAGGTGAAATTGTGTAGTTGTAATGCAATGGATTGGAGGTGAAGAATAAATCAAAGTATTGGTAGCGTGGTCATGACGATTTGGATATTGGTATAATGGTAATAATTTGTTCCCAAATCATTAAGAAAAAGTAGTAAGAACTTTAACTCGCCAACATCCGTGTAGGTAGATTTCAGCCACTCCCTGTGGTGTACATTGAAGTCTCCGAGATAGAGAAATTCTGCTTGAGGGTTTCGGATGTCATGGCCTCATGACAAAGAATTAAGATAGTCAAAGAAAGCTATAAAGTTGTAGTGAATCCCATTAATTGTTCCCCTAAAATGACCCCTAAAATCCCATTAAATGGTCTGCCCATTTCAATGTATTTTTTTTACTATTTAAAGGGTTCATGGAGCAGTTTGCTGGAGAAGGAGAAACAGTTTACACTTTGTGAGACTCATCTGTGACTATAGCTGTTGCCCGGATTCTGTGATTATAAAGTGGCTGGCGCAGTTTTTGCCACATTTTGTAATCACATATGTATTGTCCTTCATAATGCACAATGCTTCATGTGTAGAATGTACCTCTTGAATGAGAAGTTGAGAATATATATTAAAAGTACCTAACCCGTTAATAAGTCCTTCATATGTAGTTTATGATATATAAAAGACCAAGTCAGCGGAAACGAAATGAGATTGTTGTCACTGTTTTGCTGAAAGATTGCTTCTATTGGTGATGTTTTTAAATCATCTGACGGGTGTCTACCTAAATAGCATTCCCTATTTCTTGAAATTGCTGCATTGCATTATTTTACGAAATAGATGATCATTTGAGGGGGGGGAGTGAGTGTGCGTGGGTTGGGGAGAGGAGGGAAGCTGTGTGGAGTGATAAAGCTAAATTTATATTGTATAGTCTGTGATGGAACGACCTTGCTATCAAGGACTCTCTGCTCCAAGGAGACAGGTTTGCTGGTTGGCTCAAGACATATTTCCAAACATGACCAAATCATCCTGCCCTTCGGAATATTCTGACGAGATTTATAACATTTGATAGATTTGTTTGTGCGTGCAAAGCATACATATTGGCTTGGCTGTGGGGAAAAAACTGAAAAAATCTACGTTTATATCCTTTGAAGGCTTCTTACAAAATGAAAGACGATGAAACAATGCATGCAAGTATTAAAAAAAAAACAACCTACAAGCACTTCCATTATCTTAGTCTCATTGAGACATGAATAAAAGAGGCTCAGAGGGACATTTTTCATCTTTGTGCTTCCAGGTTTGAATTTGATTCTCGACTAAAAGCACCTGACTGAGGAAAAGATTTCCGTCCTTGGTAGGAAGACTCGTAAGATGGACGTACATCTACCGGCTCGACTTTATTTTGGATGTAAATATCCACTGTACTATTTTCACAAGAGTAGGCCAAAACCACACACTCCAAATTCTTACAATGTTCGACCCCTGGGATACCAATGAAGCTGGACATATTCTTGCGATGACATTGTATTCAGCGCACTTTTTTGTATAGAAGAGTCATGGCTCATAGAGGAGCGTCGTAACTGAACGGATCAGGCATAGACAGGACATGAAAGGACGCAGAAGGAGAATGGAGAAAGCACGAGCGGTTGAAGGACAAAATAGAGGCAGACTTGGACAATTAAGGGAAGTGGGAGGACTGAAGGGCCGGGGGATGCACGAGGGAGACAAGACAATAGCTGAGTCAAGATTCAAACCTCCAGGCTGAGCAGCAGAGCGGAGCGTGCGTACCTCTTGGCTATCTTGCCATGATGTTGGCGATTCATTGCTTGGTAATACCGAAAACAATTTTTACCCACTGTAATCATCGATGTATTTTGCCTTCCTAACTCCGGAGATGTTGAGCAATCCACTCGAGTAAGCAGCTCCTGCAAAAACTGTTGAAGTACTTTAAAAAACGAAACGTTACATTTTTTTTAATACACAATCTACATATGCCAAAGTAACGGTTGTGTCATGAGATGATCGCA
>CM068964.1:4627103-4639940 GCA_035128595.1 Eptatretus atami
AAATTCTGCTTGAGGGTGTTCGGATGTCATGGCCTCATGACAAGAATTAAGATAGTCAAAGAAAGCTATAAAGTTTGTAGTGAATCCCATTAATTGTTCCCCTAAAATGACCCCTAAAATCCCATTAAATGGTCTGCCCATTTCAATGTATTTTTTTTTACTATTTAAAGGGGTTTCATGGAGCAGTTTGCTGGAGAAGGAGAACAGTTTACACTTTGTGAGACTCATCTGTGACTATAGCTGTTGCCCGGGATTCTGTGATTATAAAGTGGCTGGCGCAGTTTTTGCCACATTTTGTAATCACATTGTATTTGTCCTTCATAATGCACAATGCTTCATGTGTAGAATGTACCTCTTGAATGAGAAGTTGAGAATATATATTAAAAGTACCTAACCCGTTAATAATAGTCCTTCATATGTAGTTTATGATATATAAAAGACCAAGTCAGCGGAAACGAAATGAGATTGTTGTCACTGTTTTGCTGAAAGATTGCTTCTATTGGTGATGTTTTAAATCATCTGACGGGTGTCTACCTAAAGTAGCATTCCCTATTTCTTGAAATTGCTGCATTGCATTATTTTACGAAATAGATGATCATTTGAGGGGGGGGGGAGTGAGTGTGCTGGGGTTGGGGGAGAGGGAGGGGGAAGCTTGTGTGGGAGTGATAAAGCTAAATTTATATGTATAGTCTGTGATGGAGCGACCTTGCTATCAAGGACTCTCTGCTCCAAGGAGACAGGTTTGCTGGTTGGCTCAAGACATATTTCCAAACATGACCAATCATCCTGCCCTTCGGAATATTCTGACGAGATTTATAACATTTGATAGATTTGTTTGTGCGTGCAAAGCATACATATTGGCTTGGCTGTGGGGAAAAAAACTGAAAAAATCTACGTGTTATATCCTTTGAAGGCTTCTTACAAAATGAAAGACGATGAAACAATGCATGCAAGTATTAAAAAAAAAAACCTACAAGCACTTCCATTATCTTAGTCTCATTGAGACATGAATAAAAGAGGCTCAGAGGGAGCCATTTTCATCTTTGTGCTTTCAGGTTTGAATTTGATTCTCGACTAAGAGCCTCTACCTGATGAGTAAAATGCCGTCCTTTTGGAGGAGACTGTAAGATGGACGTCCCATCTACCCTCACTTTATTTTGGATGTTAAATATCCACTGTACTATTTTCACAAGAGTAGGCCAAACCACACTCCAAATTCTACACAATGTCGACCCCTGGGATACCAATTGAAGCTGGACATATTCCTTGCGATGACATTGATTCAGCAGCACTTTTTTGTATAGAGAGTCATGGCTCATAGAGGAGCTCGTACACTGAATGGATCAGGGCATAACAGGACAAAAGGAACAGCAGAAGGAGAATGGAGAAAGCACAGCAGGGTTGAAGGACAAAATAGAGGCAGACTTGGACAATTAAGGGAAGTGGGGAGGACTGAAGGGCCGGGAGGATGCACGAGGGAGACAAGACAATAGCTGAGTCAAGATTCAAACCCAGGCTAGACAGCTTAGAGCGAGCGTGCGTACCTCTTGGCTATCTTGCCATGATGTGGCGATTCATTGCTTGGTAACTACCGAAAACAATTTTTACCCACTGTAATCATCGAATGTATTTTGCCTTCCTAACTCCGGAGATGTTGAGCAATCCACTTGAGCAAGCAGTCCTGCAAAACTGTTGAAGTAACTTTAAAAAAACGAAACGTTTAATTTTTTTTAATACAGATCTATATATGCCAAAGTAACAGGTTGTGTCATGAAAGATGATCGCACAAAAATGGGAAATGTGGTGTAAAATAAAATTGCACGTTTTCAGCGAGTGAACCACCGCCCGACGCACCACATGGCCAAATGCAGGTGAATGAGCCCTGAACTTTGTTCAAGTCAATCAATATATTCAGTGACAGGCCAAATATTGTAAAGCACTCACCAAGTGGCTTTAAGCCCTGTCACACTTGACGTTTTAGCCAGCATATGGCAAGGTATCAAAATGTATGTGAAACGCTGGTGTACGCTGAAATATTTTGATGTTTTTTCCAGTTTTGGACGTATGCATAACGTATTAGTAACGTACACAGAACGTTTCGTATAACATATAGATAACTTCTATCAACGAATGCTGAGCGTGTTGTGGCATTCACAACCTATGCTCAACGATAGTCTAAGGTATGCATAGCCGCACGGCAGCGTATCGCGACGATCACGTTGGCGTAGCCTATTAAAAGGCTGCGGCTCGACATCAAACTCATATACCGCACTAGACATCGAAGTGTCAACCGCTGTCACACCTTGACGTTTTAGGCAGATATGCCGACGTTATGAAAAATTTGCCGAATAACGGCTGGCCACACGTCGAATACATTATGGGTTAGTTTTGTAATACATTAAGGAGACGGCTGAAGCACGCTGAGCATACGTCGTAGTATCGCCGGAGTAGTCGCCAATTTTCAGCATGTTGAAAAATTTTTCGACGTATGCCAGCGTGTATGACACACGTTCCGCATACGCTGGCATAAGTTTAGGCACGTTACGCGATCGTTGACACACGTCGACACACGTTACTTGTTAAGTTACTCTTTAAGTCGAAACACGTCGAGGTTAATGTTTAGCATCAGTGTCTCAGACTCCCATGGTTTTTTTTTTTGTTTTTTTTTTTTCCTTCGGCATCAAGGTGATGTTGAACACTTCAATTTAATAGTGCGGTTATGATTTAAATCGTTGAGCGGCAGCCTATTAATTATTATTATATTTATAACTGCACTAGAAACTCGAAGTTCTAACATCACCGTCATTACAGAAGAAGAAAAAAAAGCCGTGGAGTCCTGGACACTGACGCTAATCATTACCTCGACGTGTTCGACTTATGAGTAAACTTAAAGTAACGTGTGTCGACGTGTGTCAATTATCGCATAACGTGCCTACAACTTATGGCCAGCGTATTCGAACGTGTTGAGAGTCATTACGCTGGCATACATCGAAAAATTTCAAGCATGTTAAATATTTGTCGACGAGCCTTCGGTCTATACGACGTATTGCCAGCATACTACACGTTATGCCAGCCATACTACGAGTATTGCCAGCAGTGCTCTTAACGTATACAAACTACCCATTAACGTATATTCGACGTGTGCCAGCGTTTTAGACAAATTTTTCATAACGGCGGCATAGCGTGGCTAAATCGTCAAGGTGTGACAGGTCTTTAAGCACTCAAGCAAGCACCCAACTAAACGGTTCATAAGACAGTTGTCTTGCAAGTCGATGGTGATCGCGATCGGTCATATAAACAACATTGCACCCAGAGACACCCAGAATGTCAAGCGATGTCCGAATTGGACAAATTAACACTTTTTTTTAGCAGTCGGAACTACTGCTGAAATCAATAAAGAAGTTTACATTTTGAAATTCTGCTAATATTAAGAGATTATCGAGGTTATGTCATGTGTGGAATTTAAATAAAGCCACGAACGCTGGCGTCTCCGGGTGTTTATAATCATTGCAATGTATCCAGTGATACGTACGTATGATGATCGGGCAATTGATTATATAACTGAGGAAAATGAAAAATATATATATATATATATATCATAAAGAAATCGTTGCGGCCTGTTCACAGTCGAGGCATTGTTGAGCAGGCCAAAAAAAGATGGCGGCGTAAGACTCCAGCGAGCTGACAGAGGGCTGAAAAAGATGGTTGGGCCACCATCTTTGTAAGGCTTATTTTGTTTTTTTTGTGATGAGCAGTTTGAGCACCACCTAAATTATCTTCAAAAGGGGTGTTTTAATTAACCCAAACAATCAATTTTCATTCATATACCACTTTGGAGCTCCTTTAGTATGCATGCAACGTTTGGGGCCGCTATGTCTCATGGTTTCAGAGTTATGCAGTAGACACACACACCGACTGACTGACTGACTGACTGACACACACTGACATTTATTTGTACAGATAACCATGATGAATATTTTTAGCTAAGGAAGCAAGTTGGTGACCCCCCCTGGTTGCAGGTCGCAGCACCTGGCACCATTTTCCGATGTAGCACAGATCATCAACTAAAATGGTTATACCGTACAATCTATTTGAATTTTTTGCTATTTTTTGATTTGAGTTTGTGCTCTAGTGCATCATTTTATCATTTCAGACCATTTCCAAAGAGTTAAAATCATTATTAATTATAAAAGTTCTGCTGTCCTTTTGTAGGAAAAGAAAACTGACCGAGAAGATGTCAGAAGTTACTTCACTTGACTGGCGCCGATGCATATTTTGCCAGGATGCTCAGACCCCACCAAGTAATTTCAATTTGGCGATTTTCAATATTGAGACTTTGCAGCAAAATAGCACATCTTGGCACAAATCATGTTGGATTAAATGGAGTAGCTCTGAGCTTCAATGGATACGAAAGTGCAAATGGGAGGGCAAAATTTCTGGAAATGAAGAAGGACCAAGTGGTGTCAAAATCACCAGATCGCCAAGCAAGTGATCAAACGGTACTTGTCATGGAAAGCTCTGTTTTTATTATATTTTCTGTGACCAGGTCATTTCCACATCAGACATGTTGCCGTTACTTTTGACCTCAATAGAAAGGTTCTTGCACTAATTGTTGTGACTCTTGTCTGTTGACCAATTTAGCAGAGGGTGACATGGTGGTTACAGAAGCAGAGTACCATGTTAACTGTCTGACATCCTTTTACAAAGCACACTCAAAATACGAGGAGGAATCAACAGAGGGTGACTATCCCAGTGACGTTCATGGCATTGTGTTTGCTGAATTGGTCTCTTATATCGAAGAAGCTAGGATTGATAAGGAATGACCAGTGTTCAAATTAGCTGATCTTATTCAGCTCTTTAATAACGGAACTAGAGAGCTGGGTGTTGACAACTGCAAGACAAAATATGTCGCAAATACCAGTCTTGTCTGCACACACAGGAAAGCGCAGCCAGGATGTGGGAGGACTCCTCATGCTTGATGAAGACGCAGCAGACCTTGTCCACCAGGAAAGCCTTTGTAGAGACTATGATATTGATGCAATGTATATTCCTTGGGCTGCCAAAATAGTGTAGTCATCGATGTTACATCACAGGTGTTCGTTCGCTTTTGATGGATCATTTCCACCTCAGCATTAGCAAAATGATATACCAAAGCCTTTGAAAGCAATGGTGGATACAGTGCTCCATGGACCAAACATCGAAAGTCAGTCTGGGATGGCAACTTCATTCCAGGCAGCTCTAACCATAGGACAGATGTTCCTTTTCAACTCTATAAAACATACTAGGGAAAGATCTCTTAAAAGATCCACAACAAGTCAGTCACCACTGCCTTTGTACAATGGATTCAAACTACATGCTCTCACTCGGAATAAGGGTTTAGTTGACGTGATGTTTCGGCTTGGTATGAGTGTGTCCTATGACCGTGTGTTGGAGGTGAACACTTATTTGGCTAATGGAGCATGTGATCGGTTTGAGGCAGAAAAGGTAGTTTTGTCCAGCCTGGTGGAGGTATGCGCTCCACCGAGTGTCGTTCGAGTTCAGCTTGTGTGCAGCTTGTTGACCCCATGTGTCCTTCTCCCCCTCCCCTTGATCTCACTCTCACTTCTATTCTGCTGTTGGTATTTCCCCCTTGCCATTTTGTTCCCTTCCATTCCGCTCTCACTCTTCCATGAGCCTCGATCATGTACGTATATTAAAAACTTTTTTTTTAGATCCTCGTGGAGGATCTCGAAGTCTTACTCACGTTGTTGTTCTTCATCTTCTTATTGTGGACTTTTTTGTTTCACAGCCTACAGTTTTCATCGAAACTTCCTGAAACTTGGCATACATATGTAAAAATACCCTGCGCAGACAGTAACCATCTCCGATTTTGAAAATTCCTCCCAGAAAAAAAGTTATGACGTCAAAATATCTCCACTAATGGGAATCGCCGAAAAAATTATCTCCGAAACTAGGCAAGCTTTTTGAATTCTGTTTGCGGGAATCGAACAGGGCATTAGCAGAGATGAATCACCGCACATATGATGCATCACGATGACGTCATATCAATTTTTATGACGTCATTCCTATTTTTGGACATTTTTTGTTTCACAACCCAGAGTTTTCATCGGATCTTCGTGAAACTTGCCATGTATATGCAGAAAGCCCACGCGCAGGCAGGAACCATCTCCGATTTTGGAAATTCTTCCTAGAAAAAAAGTTGACGTCCTGATATCTCCGCTAATGGAAATCGCCTATACCATTATCTCCGAAACTAGGCAAGCTGTTTGAATTTTGTTTGCGGGAATCAAGCCGGGCATTAGCACGGATAATTTGTCGCAAACCTGATACATCACAATGACATCATATTCGTTTTTATGACGTCATAATTAAGAGGACGAGGATCTTAGCTCATTTGAGCTTGTTTTTTTTACTTTTGGGGGATTTGGTCATGATTTTCAAATGCCCCCCAAAAGGGGTCGTACAGACCCCAATGACCTCCCTAATTCCGCCTGCGACGATGTACTTTGTCGCTCCGAACACGCCAGTTTTCTGGGATTTCTGTGCATGCGCACCGAGCATTCGGAGTGTGCATTACGTCATTTTTAAAGTCCAGTGTTGCTTTACCCTGATTTGCATTTCAGGCTTGCAGGTCAAGGAGCAACTAAGCAGTGTTTACACAAGAACACAACATTGCAATCCACACGTGAGTACAAATAATCGTTGTGGTGAACGTCCCGAAAACGAGCCTCTGAATCAGGCATGAGCTATTCAGCATAACCGTGAACGGCTCAGATGCATCATCATCACTCTTTATGTGCTTCACACACACACACACACACACACACACACCGCAAAATTATTTCGAGGACATGTTGTTTTCGAGAAGGCAATGGAGACTTAATGCTTCAATCAGGTCCAAGGTCCTGCCAAATGACAGATCGCCACATAAGCCCCTTGAAATAGAGCGGCCCAACATGTACCATGGCTGCTCATTGGGGTCGTTTCATGAGTGAGGGGTTACACTTTGGGGGGAATTCCACATCTTTTGTGAAGCTTTGTGAATGTGAACTGTAACAATCAAATTGGGAACATTTCATTGGTGCAACAATTTATTTAAAAGTATCCTTCATCCTCAAGATGACCTTTCACATCATCAGACGTATTGAAGGAATAATGATGTCAACTCACCTTCGATAATGCAAGAGTTTCATCCTTCATTGTCAACCTTGTAACTGATAGAAACGTCTTTCTGGCTTCTTCGGGATATTTCTGGAAAAGGTGATGAAGCAGAACATTTTGAACTCTGCAATCAAGTGTCAAGCTGTTCAGGATAGGTCTTAGGGGTAACTCCTAGCCACAGATATAGAAACTTCCGTGGTTGTCGTGCATGCCTCGGCACTCTCTCAAGAGTACCAGCTTCCACCACCACCACCACCACCAACAACATGTTAACGGGTTGACATCAAATTACAATGATATAATGACGTCACAATGCTTTATGTAAAAACTTACAGTCTCCAAAAGCTACGATGCAACAACAGCATGATGAGATCGGATCCCAGCAGAACAAACAACGACAGCAGCAATAATAATCTGTGACTTCAAATTAGTCCGTTCTTGTTTCATGGTGCAAAGCAGCATGGCACCACCCACTACTATGTCCACAGATGTTGCTGGGAATAGATGGAACTGCACAACGGGTTAAAAAGTGGACTTGATTGTGGAGCTATCATTCCAGATTCTTAAACCAATGTCCAAAAGTTGAGAGTGCTGGACTCACACATGTCGTCGTCAAAAGAGGATCTCCCTCTGTGGTTCAGATTTTCATATTAGCATATCTGAGCGTTGGTTCTGCTCCCTGTGCCACTCCTGATGTGCTCCCAGCTTGACTGCCGGCTCAGGACAGCCACTCCTCAGCTTCCAGCTACGCACCAACGACTTTCATGATACATATTACTGCTTGTACGTTTGCACAGACCCCTCTTGCCTACACATGACATGCTCATCATGTACCACTTTGTCTCGAAGCTTCTGGTACGGTGCTTAAACTTAAAATTTTCAAAAATATGCTACTACTATGACTACTACTCATGCACTACTACTATTACTACTACTACTACGACTATTTATTTAATAGCCCCATTTATTCTCACCATTTTGTGCATTCAGCCAGGTAAACGATTTTGGCTCAAATCTTTCACGAACTGGTTGGACAGGGCCAACGTTCGACTGGAGTTGATTTCAAGCAGGAATTTGTAATGTTTTTATGTGTGAGTGATAACTCATATACTCTTGATAAAAGACGTCAAGGGGTCTTTAACATTCACCAACTACAGCTGGCAGATAGGACACGATGCTCAACGTGCACCTGACGGATGGCACACACATCGATGCCTTGCCCTGCCTGCGTAACATACCAATTGGGCAGTTTATAGTCAGATGTGGAACCCAAAATAGACCTTTTAAGTTAGGTAAGTGCAGTACCTGTTTGAACATCCTGTCGGACTAAATCTGAAGCTGATAATACAATATTATTTGTAAAAATGCATGTTCAGATGACCGGCATCAGACGAACCACAAATGATAACCACTGTGCCATTGTAGCACAAAAAACAGATCCTGCAACTACAGACAAATCAGCCTTCTCCCAATCATCAGCAAGGTTATGGAATCCATCATCGCTTCAGACATCAAATCCTTCCTCTTCTCCAATGGCTTGATTTCTGATCAGCAATTTGTTTCAGACCAGGTCACTCTACCCTGGATATGCTGCTTCTGCTCTCCCAACAATGGATGGAGGTCCTCAATGCCAGACAGGAAATCCGAGCCGATCCCCGGACATATCACGTGCGTTTTGACACGTCTGGCACCCTGCCCTGCTCACAACTCTCTTCTATGGTATCCAAGGCCATCTCCACTCATGGCTCGCAGACTTCCTCTCCTGTCGCAGTCACCGTGTGGCCCTAAATGGAGTTCTTTCATCCCCTCTTCCTGTCCAGGCTGGAGTTCCTCAAGGTAGCGTTCTGGGCCCTGTTCTTTTCTGGTTTCATGAATGATCTTCTCCGACTCTCTGGAAAATCCTCTATATCTCTTTGCTGATGACTCCACCCTCTGCCGTACCATCGTCATCCCTCAGACCGGCAAGCAGCAGCTTCTTTGTTCACTGCAGATCTGGGTAAAATCACAAATGGTCAACACGTGAACATGTCTTTCAATCCGAGACAAATCTGACACTCTCACTACGTTCTCTCGAAAGACCGTTTATACCCTCCCCCACCACTTTCTCAACAATCCTCTGGAAGAAGTCTTTTCTTTCAAACTTCTGGGTCTCACTATCTGCATGACCTTTCCTGGGAAAGCCACATTTCAATCCTCGCCTCCAAAGCCAGTCGCCGACTGGGAATCCTCCCTCGTAAAGTCCTTCTCGCCACCTAAGCTCCTGACCACTTACAAAGCTTTTGTCCGCAGCCTAATGGAGTACTGCTCTCCCTTCTGGCTGGTGCTCCTGCTCCCACCTTTCTTGCGCTTCACGCTGGAAACCAAGGCATTTCGGATCATTCGGCATCTCCTTCAATGAGGCTGAGTCTTTGGGCTCTCACTCAACACCACAGGCTGGTCTGGTCTTTCTGTCTTCTACCGTCTCCTCTCCAGCCTCCCCCCCTGCTCTCTCTGCCGATTTGTTCCTACCACATTTCCGCAGGCGCTCAAGGTCCGCCACAACCCCTTCTGGTAAAACTACCAAATCACGAATCATTGCTCTCCTTCACTCTTTCATTCCTCTTTTTTCCTGCTCTTGGAATAAACTCCCTCACTCTATTCAGTCCATTCTCCCTCCAGGCTTCAAAACAGCTGTTCACCACCACCTCTTATCATCCCCATCCAAATCTCGATCTTTTCTACCCCCGATAATCCACCCAAACCCACCTCCTTCAAATTCCCTGCTATCTTTCATGAAAGTCCCTGTAATGTCCATTTTCTATTCCCCATGTTCCCCGCCCAACCCTCTCCCTTCCGCAGATCTCCTAATGTCTCTGTTCCCCACTGTTTTGTCCTTCCCACTCCTGCCCTACTTGTCTCATGCCCCCCTTGCTGTGCGTTGTGTGTTAGCTCTCACACAGAGCGTCGACAATGGTATTGAAAAAAATATAAATAATGCTAACCACTGTGCCACTGGTAGCACAAATGCTAACCACTGTGCACTGGTAGCACAAATGCTAACCACTGTGCCACTGGTAACACAAATGCTAACCACTGTGCCACTGTAGCACAAATGCTAACCACTGTGCACTGGTAGCACAAATGCACCACTGTGCCACTGGTAGCACAAATGCTAACCACTGTGCCACTAGTAGCACAAATGCTAACCACTGCTGCCACGTAGCACAAATGCTACCACTGTGCCACTGTATACACAAATGCTAACCACTGTGCACTGTAACACAAATGCTAACACTGTGCACATGGTAAACAAATGCTAACCACTGTGCATGTAACACAAATGCTAACCACTGTGCCACTAGTATCACAAGCAACCACTGTGCCACTGTAGCACAAATGCTGGCTCCACGAGATTGTGTGACCGTGAATATTAGGAAGCATTTCAGACAGTTCAGAAATGTTTTCATCTCTACCCAAAGCTGTGCGGACAACCGTAACAAATACAAGGTACCGCATTCAAATTGCTTGTGTCGACAATCTGGTCACACACTAAACTTGTCACTGAGTTATATTAACTACAAAGACTTATCCCCACCCCCACCCGCCCCCCCCTCCACTCGCAATGGCCCCTCCTCCGATGCATCATGATACGTTTTGTTCAACTTGAATGCAGATGTAGAATGTGCGGATAAGGTCATCGAGCTGAGATGTTCTGTGTTTTCGGTGTGGGGCAAGCGATGTATGTTCGTGGGCAACGGATGAGTTCGTGTACGAGATTGAACGGTAAGTATTAAACGTTTATCGAGCTGCCTCGTGGTTTGCAGCGCAAATGCCATCGTCTTGTATTCTCCTGCTGTTTCCTTTGAAGGATTATGTCCATTGATATTTCAGCCATCATCATTGAAGAAACACTGTGGGATCCACAACAAAGTGCCGGATGTTTGATTGGGTCAAGGAGATCCCCACTGAGCGCTGGTCGCCACATTACCCTCCCTAAAAGCTGTTAATTCGGGTCAATGATAAACATGAGAGGTTTGGATAAATTTTTGCCTCCTTTTGAATTTTATTGACCCTACCAGCCAGCAGGATGGACTAGAGCTATCTAGCCTGGGTTGTAATCTCGACCCAGCTATAAACCATCATCCTGGTGTCTAACAGGCAGGGTGAGGCATCAAGGTGTGCACCGTCCGTCGGAATAACCAGGTGTATTACAGAAGAAGAATACGTCCGTAAACGGCACCGTTTGTGCACAATTTCCTTCCGCAGCAACATCTCACACATCCTCATACACTTGAACGTCCCAGAGTCCTTGTATTACCATTGGTGATTTATGTTTTAAATTTATCCCAGAAATTGCAGCCATTATTATACAATTTGAATGAATAATGGATTCTACTGAAGTATCCTTGATACACAATGGAGTAATTTGTCGCGATACATAAAGCTTCGGGAACAGAAAATATTTCTAAAGCATTTGCCATATGTGAGAACCTTGATGGTTTGCCAACATCTGTTTGAAGCATCATTATGGTCCATTGGAATATAATTTACAACCATCATGTGGCCACCCGGCAGCACCTGAAACCAGTCAGCATAATATATAGACCAGGTAAGACAGGGTACTTAATTAGGTTGTACAGCGACCACGTGGTAATTACGGGAGATGTTGGGTGAAAATAAATTTGAACTCAACAACACAATCTCCTTCAACATGCTCGTGGAGAGAAGCCTTGATTGTATTGAAGGTCAAAGTCTTGTGAATAATAAACGAACAAGCACGAGTCGACCTCACATCGTTCTTTTTCATGTTACATCCAAACTATCTTTGGGGAATTCAACGTACCACATGTTGGTGTCATTGTCTTCTTAAACACATCATATGTATGTATATATATATATATATATATATATATATATATATATATATATATATATATATATATATATATATATATATACGAGCTAGAGTACCCGGCGATGCCCGGGGGGAAAAATAGGAATAGGAAAGGGATAAATTGTGGTGCTTAATAAATATCACATTTATATATCACATTTAATTTGGACATATTTCACATTTCTTTGTCGTTGTCAGCATTCGTCAACAGCGCTCATGAGGCTGTCACGGAGGTTGTCGTAGTTATCAGCAAGCAAGTTCTTTTGCTCCCGGCAGATAAAGCCCAGTCGCTCTGTCTCGATCTTGCAGTAGACATCGACCAGAAACTGCTGAAAGAGTCGTCGCATCTGCAGTATGTGGTAGCTGTAGTACTGCAGCTGTGTGAGTTTTCGTCCATCCTGTCCAGTCGCAGTCCTGGCCACCAGATGGATGCTGTAGCCATCCGTTCCATATGGGAACACGATGGGATACTGGAGTGCATCATAAGATGCATGCAGCTCACTGATCCTTTTAAGTGCGCCATCGCGAAGTCTGAGGGCAATGTCTCTGGGTTCTGTTGGCTCATTGTCCATTAAGATGGTGACTTTTGGTGCAGACTGGGCATTGTAGTGGCGTGTGTGCTCTCCTTGTGGTCGCTTGTTCTCTCTGATGATTATCTGGCGCTCTTCAGTTGCCTCCTTCTGAAAGTACATCTCTTGCAGTCTTGAGCTTACGGACCAGATGGTTATTCTTCTGAAATCACTTTGTGAGCATCTCAAGGATGTGTAGTTTGAGGCCGCTGTGATTCCTGGCAGCCAGCTCCT
>CM068964.1:4658102-4676807 GCA_035128595.1 Eptatretus atami
GGAAGTTCGCATATCGCAGTTACGATTATTCGGCATTTAGTTTTCATGGCCAATTATTCAATTAGCGCCAACGTATTTTGCCTTTTCGCAATGTCATCGCAAGGAAAAACACAAAAGAGAAGAGGGGAAAAAAAAAACTTACTGCAAAAAAAAAATTTACTTCCTGCTTCGGAGCATACCAGACAGCTAACTCTGATGTTACCGAAATGTATGCACCGTCTAATATGGAAAACGATCATAACTTGGGGCATTGTGTTTATCTATAAATGCGCATAAGTAATCGAGAAATTATGAGAATACACGAAGTCATCATTATCCGGAAGTCCGTACGTTGTAACCCATAATGGGGACCGCGGTTGAGGTTCTCTTCCCCCATCGGCCACGCCCACACAGCAACGTGTCCTGTCATTGGTTGGTAATAGACATGGCATAATTGGGACCACTTGGTCCGATTAATATCAAACCTTGAAAGAGGCACATCCTCAGGTCCCAGCAATATACCTGGCAAGTTTCAATTAGATCGGACCAGTGGTTGTCAAGAAACAGCGGTCACAGACAACACGCACACACACACGCACACACACGCACACACACACACACACACACACACCACACACACACACCACCACACACAGATTGCTGGAATTATAGATAGATGAAAGTTAGTTTGTTTCGAGACAAAAGTTTCAGGAAGTTCAAATCATGTGTCATCCTTTGGAAAGAGCTCAAAGACCAGCCAGAAAGTAAGATATCTGCTCTAGCAGATAATCTACTTCAACAGGGACACCAATATTGCCTGCGTGTGATAACTGCTTGAAGGAGTTGAAAGGTACGTACTTCGCATGTACTCGACTCATTACGTGGTTATGGTAGTTTGGGGGCTATATCGTGATCCAGGCCCCACACAGGCACAGTTACTTGGTACACAGCCTATTAAATTCCACATGTGTTCTGAGTGCCTGACAAAGTTAATTGCTGCATGTTATTTATGTCCCAGGCATGACATCTGAATCACGATTATGCCAGATAGGTTTACATATGTTGTTGACCAGCAAGTATCATTTAGGGGGTGGCAGGATGATTTACAGGTACATACATTGTTGACCAGCAAGTATCATTTAGGGGGTGGCAGGATGATTTACAGGTACATATTGGCTATTGCTGGTCAGACTGTGACCAACGAGCGGTTGCTGAGAGAGACTCAAATGAGATTTGTTACCTGCATAGTCTGTGAGCATCAGCTGCGGCTGTATGGACATGTAGCTCGTTTTCCTGACATTGATCCTGTTCACCAGATTCTCTCAGCGAGGGAGCCTCGTGAGTGGAGGAGGCTCATGGGCCGACCACGTGCCTCGTGGTTGCAGCAGGTTGATCAGCATCTCAAGGAGATGGGGATGGGCCAGGCATTTGCCTGGGGGACGGCCAGACGGAGATCCTGCGGAAAGTGGACGCAGTGGCGCGCGACTCTGGCGCATGCTCCCATACCTGACCTGACCTGTATATGGAACAATGTCAAAGTACAATTCGTGTTTATTTCACCAATATTGAAGTGCAACAAGTTTAAGGCTGTACAATTTTTTTTTTTGTAGTAAGGAGTTGTTAATGTAGGGAGTTGGCTGAGTATGGGACGCATTCTTATGAATACAGGACATAGTGAATATGGGACGCATTCTTATGAATACGGAACTACTGAATATTGGACGTACAAGTACTCTTTTTACACTGGCAAGGGAAACAACAGGTGCACAATAAGTTTGAGTGCTGTACACAATCATCTTGGGCAGAGTGTGAATGATGCCCTCATCGGCCTTCACTACTTTACAGAATGTGATTGTGTGAGTTCTTTCTATGGGAAATGTAAGAAGAAGGCAATGAAACTGATGTTTGAATGTGTTAACTTCCAAGTGCCTTCAAGCAGCTTAGGAGTTCATTTACTTCGGAAACTAGTTTGATTGCTGGAATGGAGAGATTTGTGTGCAGGTTGTATGGCCAAGGCTGCTGTGGAGTGAACACAGTTCGACACAACCTGTTTTAGCCGGTTACCAAAGCTGAGATAAACATGTCTCCTTCCAGTGACTCTTTCCAAAAACATATCATGTGCACCAACTACCAGGCAGCAATCCATACAAGGTGTCTGGAACAGTTTCCTGCTATGAGATTTGTTACCTGCATAGTCTGTGAGCATCAGCTGCGGCTGTATGGACATGTAGCTCGTTTTCGTTATCACTTCCGGTTCCGGGTTTGGAGCGACGAGAGGTCTCCTTAGGGGCTCTCTGCTGACGTTCTAAAAGTAAGTTTCCGGTCGTTATTTGTCCCGTTTTAACTGTTTAATTTTCTCACCTACATGTCACTGTGTGTTCCTAGTTCGGTTTTGTTTCAAAAATCGTGCTATTTTGTGAGTTTTTTGTCGACGTTCTTACCGGGTTTTTGAGGCCTAGGCCTTGGCCTAGGCTTGAGGCCTACCGGTTCGATCGTTTTTTTTTTTTGTTGTTGTTTTGTTTTTTCTCCCATTGCCTTCAATTTCTATCCTTCCCTTACCTTCAATTTTCATCCTCCCATTTCCTAACGTCCCTCATTCTCCCAACTAATCTCTTTTTCTTATCTCAAAAAAAAAAATAAAATAAAAAAAAATACCCAACAACAACAACTACAAAACACGCTAACCTTCTCCCGATTCTGCTTCTTCTTCTTCCTCTTATCTTCCTCCTCGTCTTCTTCCTCGATTTTTTCGACAACACTTCCATGACTTAATCTGTTGAAAACTCTCTCAACATTAATATTAACAACAAAAACGATCTTATAATGCTTCATCTTCCTCTCTCACACATGTGGTACTCTTTACTGTTTCATAATGCACTACTCTTCTGCTATTTTAACAGACTGCTCTCATTTCGACCTCTCCTTCATTCCTTGCCTAAAAAATCCAACTATTACAGCGCTTCTCTCTCATTCTCTTGAATTGCGCTTCATTGCATCCATCAAGAATTGTGTTAAATCGCATCTCCGACCTAAAACTTTTAAAAACCACAGTTTGCAATGGATGTTCACTTTCCATCAACCATTCTTTTTTTCCAACTTCAGTGCCAACTCACCCTACCCCTCACTCTCAAGCAACATCCCACTCTTCTCCCTCCTCCACCTCTCTCACCTCCTCTCTCCCTTCAAAATTCCCCCTCACCTTTCTCCCACCTTTCATCCCCCTCACTCATCCTTCTCAAAGTTGCCCCCTCTCATCCACAAGCTGCCTCCCTCCACTGCCCTCTCCTCCATTCTCTCACTCCACCTCCTCAAATCCTCAATGCTTCTCTTGTCTCTGTCCCCCTCTCCCCCAGCACCACAGAGCCTTTTCTCTCTCATTCGCCCCTCCTCTAGCTATTCTGCAATCCCCCACACTCTTTCAACAACCCTCCTTACCTCCCCCTCATCCCTTGTCCTACCCTCCCCTCCCCCCACCCCTGCACCCAAAGCCTCCTCCCTACCTCTTCATTAAAAGTGTGGACCTCAAATATCGGGGCCTCGCTCAAACCTTTCAGATCTTTCCATACAGGCTGCCACTGACAAACCAGACATAATCTGCCGAACAGAAACTTTCCTCTCCCATGACGTGTCTGACTCCCAAGTATCTCTCCCCGGTTACTCCCTCCTCCGGTTTGACAGACCTGAGCCTCGTCCTGGTGGAGGTGTTGCTCTCTTCATCAAAGACTCTATTCCTCACTCTCTTGCACTGCTCTCACTCCCCACACCCCAGGAATACCTCTGGCTACGGCTTCCCCTCCACTCCCACCTCATGTTTATATGTGTACTGTATCGTCCACCGAACAGTGATACTCATCTACACCTCACTATCCGAAACATGGACCATCTTCTATCTCTCATCCAAACTCTCTCTTCCTCTTATGTGGTGACTTCAATTGTCATCATGCCAGTTGGCTAGGTGTGGGTACCTCTCTCACCTGTCATGGTACCTCAGCAAAAGCTTTCTTGTGACTATTGGGACTGCTCAATCGGTAATTTCCCACCCGGATCTCAACCAATGGTATCCATCTCTTCTAGATCTGATTTTGACAAATTTCCTGACAATATCTGCTGCTTTCCTCCGCTCCAATCGGTTCTTCTGACCACGTCCTTGTCAAAGTGGACATCTCTCTGGCTGTTATCAGAGACCACTCACCGCCGTCGAGTCTGGCATTTCACGCAAGCCGACTGCAGGGTCTCCAAGCAGCTATCAAACTTACAGACTGGTCTCCTATCACTACTTTCTCAAACATCAACTCATCCTGGGAATTCTTTCAAAGAAACTTGCTCTACCTCATGCACGATTTATCCCCTCTCGTCTTCAGTTGTCCTACCCTTCCTGCCTTGGTTTCTGAGCTTGTGGCGAGGCAGTTGTCCTGAAACAACTTGCCTTTGCATGGAAAGCAAACCCAACTGGTGGCAATCTCAGTTCCTTCCACAAAGCTCGGAACAAGTGTGTATCTACCCTCAGGAGAGCCAGAACAACATTTTCTCATCTCAAGTCTGAACTCTCAAACCTCCTCTTCCTCAAAATCTGGTGGCGTTAATCAAATCTGTTTCTGGTGTATGTTCCCCTCCATCCCCTCCCTTACCTCAAATGGCTGCACTGTGATACCGCAGTGATAAAGCTGAATGTCTAAACTCGGTGTTTGCAGCTAAATCTTGTGTCCTAACCCATCACTTTCTCAACCCACCTTACCAGTGACCCAACTGTCCTGGACTCTGTGTCCTTTTCTTCTAACAGGGTGAGAGCTTGCTTTCAAACCTCGACTCAGATTCTGCAACCGGTCCAGACGGCATCAGCCCACGTGTCCTCAAAGCCTGCTCTTCTGCCCTTGCTCACCTCTCTCTGTTCTATTCACCCTCTCATTTGCTCAAGGTCATCTGCCATCTGCTTGGAAATCTGCTAACATCACTGCCTGCATAAAAAAGGTGCAAAAACAGATCCCTGTAACTACAGACCATCAGCCTTCTCCAATCATCAGCAAGGTTATGGAATCCATCATCGCTTCAGACATGAAATCCTTCCTCTTCTCCAATGGCTTGATTTCCGATCATCAATTTGGTTTCAGACCAGGTCACTCTACCCTGGATATGCTGCTTCTGCTCTCCCATCAATGGATGGAGGTCCTCAATGCCAGACAGGAAATCCGAGCCGTATCCCTGGACATTCACGTGCTTTTGACACAGTCTGGCACCTGCACTACTCACAAAACTCTCTCTCCATGGTATCCAAGGCCATCTCCACTCATGGCTCGCAGACTTCCTCTCTGTCGCAGTCAACGTGTGGCCCTAAATGGAGTTCTTTCATCCCTCTTCCTGTGCAGGCTGGAGTTCCTCAAGGTAGCGTTCTGGGCCTGTTCTTTTTCTGGTTTTCATCAATGATCTCTCCGACTCTCTGGAAAACTCTCTATATCTCTTTGCCGATGACTCCACCCTCTGCCGTACCATCTGTCATCCCTCAGACCGGCAAGCAGCAGCTTCTTCGCTCACTGCAGATCTGGATAAAATCACAAACTGGTCCAACACATGGAACATGTCTTTCAATCAGACAAATCTCACACTCTTACTATGTCTCTTCGAAAGGACCGTTTAGAAAACCCCCCCATCCACTTTCTCAACAATCCTCTGGAAGAAGTCTTTTCTTTCAAGCTTCTGGGTCTCACTATCTGCCATGACCTTTCCTGGGAAAGTCACATTTCCAACCTCGCCTCAAAAGCCAGTCGCCGACTGGGATCTCCGTCGTGCAAGTCCTTCCTCGGCCCTCTTGAGCTCCTGACCACTTAACAAGCTTTTGTCCGTAGCCTGATGGAGTACTGCTCTCCCCTCTGGGTGGTGCTCCTGCCTCCCACCTTTCTCGGCTTCACGCTGTCGAAACCAGGCATTTAGGATCATGGGCATCTCCGCGATGAAGCTGAGTCTTTGGGCCTCTCACCTCATCACGGCAGTTGTGTCGGGGTGTCTTTTCTGGGTCTTTACTGGGAACTTCTGCTCCGTGCAGCCGTTTGCGCCCGCCGCGGGGCTGTTGCTGGTTGCGGGGTGGTCCTGGGTGTGGTCGGACTGGCGCATATCTCTTCTCCAGTTTTTTCACGCCTTTACCAAAACCCGGCCAGGTGGTCTGGTGGTCCAAAAGCATGGAGGTCCGTCTGGCATTTGTATCCACGCAACATTTGCACAGGGGCGCTCAAGTCCGCCAACAACCCCCTTTCTGGTAAAATATAAAAATCACAACACTGCTCACCTTCACTCCTTCATTCCTCTTTTTTCCGCCTTTGGATATAACTCCTCATCTACTTCTCTTTCCATTCTTCGCTCCAGGCTTTCAAACAGGTGCGTACCACCACTCTTATATCATCCCCATCCAAATCTCTCGATCTTTTCTACCCGATAATCCACCAAGCCCACTTCCTTCAATTCCCCTGCTTTCCTTCTGAAAGTGCCTGTAATGTCCATCTTCTCTTCATGTTTCCCGTCCATCCCATCTCTCCCTTCCACAGATACCTAATGTGTCTGTTCCCCACTGTTTTGTCCTTCCACTCCCGCCCTCCCCTTTGTCTCATGCCCTTGCTGTGCGTTGTGTGTTAGCTTCTCATACGAGCCTGGACATGGTATACAAAAAAAAAAAAAAAAAAATGGCAGTCACAGGGTCATGGACGCAATATCATTATAATGACACTGACTTGGAAGTTGTATGGGGTGATCTCCCACCTGCACCAAACACTCTGTTGGAGCTAACATAATGTAGTTGTAAGAAGACCAGTTGTGTAGAGCCCCATGGCAAAGGGAAAGGTCGTTGCTCATGCAGACACCCTGATATACAGTGCACAGATCTAAGTAAATGTGTTGACTCTAAAGATTCAATCCCAACTAAGAATGCTGTGGATGACTTTGAAGAAGAATCGGATAATTCTGATGATGTTTCGGTGATCATGATCTTTCCTTATAAATGTGTGACTTGATGGAAAGAATGAGTTTTTAATGAATAGCACAATTACACACACATGCCGACAAATTCAGTGTCAAAATTAAGACTTGCACAGAAACATTACATTTGGAATTGAACACATGCTGGTAGATTAGGTTATGGAAGGATGTTGAGAACACTGACATCCATGTGTGTGACAGTTGGTTGATTTTTTCATAAATTAACCAACTGGTACATTTCTTTCTCTAATTCTTGAAGGCATACTTTGCTAAACCGGTATTTTTGAAATACAGATCACTTATGGAAAGTATTGCAGGCGATTCGTAGTTAAAAGAAACCTCCAAAAATAGATTATATCAATTTATGTCACGATTTAGTACTTCGAGTCAAAACCTGGAAGCGATCGCAGTTTGGAGAAATCTGTGACCTTGAAGTTTGGGTGTGACCACAAAGTGGGGTTTTATTTTGGCCACAAAGTAGTGGCTCATGAAGGAGCAAAGTCACAGAGAGAAGGCAACGCACCGACAGTGGGGCATCACGTGACATCAACAATGTACAGGAGAGATGAGAGGGAGTGAACCGTAACGATCTGCATTTGATAGGGAGATGTAAAGGTGATGAGGAGGCGGAGGAGGAGGAGGAGAAGGAGGAGGAGGAGGATATATTTATCATTCATGTAAATGATAAATATATCTTCATTTACTGTGTTTCCTTGTCCCACAAATAATGCATTTTGTTGTTTGTCGTTGGCCATTGATATTGGCATTAGATGCATGTCAGGTATTCACCAAGATCAATAATGTTAATTTATATCAGTTTTTGGTGGCCAAGGTGCATTTGCATGGAGCTAATAACATTGACAAATCAGGTTATGTATGTAAAACGTGAGGTGCTCGATGTTTGAAGGTTCTCAATGAATGCCTAAAGGAAGAAGCTGCATTGACAGAGACAGCAGATGAAACACCTGGGCCATCATCAGCAGCCTGATGTACATGACGTCATGATCCAAACACTGGACAAACGTTCTGTTCTTGTAATACATCGTTCAGGTAAACCTATTTCATCCTTCTTGTCTGTCACACGTGATGACTGGCAACAACACTGATGTTCCAAAGCAGTCAGTAATGGCCGACACAGGCCACACAAGCACCAGTGCGTGGCTTGCCCGACTCAAGCTTCGAGGTGATTCCTTGGATCGTCGACTGTCTCTGGCTCTGGATCATGGTCAATATTTGAACTTTCCTCGTAACCCGACAGTCAATTCTACGTCAGAATATTCCGGTTCAAAGGAATCGGGTTGAATTTCACGTGCCACGTGGATGGAAAGATCGAGGTTTTAGGTTTTGCTTTACATGCAGCTGGATCAGGACATGTCTGGCATCAAGCACGGATGATGCAGTGCGCGCTGATTGGTTGATGAACTCCAGGATGACGACTGATGGAGCTGCCAAAAACGCGGCGAATTTGAAGTCATTTTGGGGAATATCTACCTTTTACGATCGAAATGAGTTATTAATGTGTGGCATATTTGATTTCTCACACTTCAAAGGATAATAATTTATCACTATCATGGTCCTGACAAATTTTCAGCAAAGTATCCCTTTAAGATCTCAGCCTTCCTCTCCTTTCTTCAAATAACCATATTACTAAGCTCAATATTTTAGAAGTGAAGAGAGGTAAACAGGAGAAATAATACAAGAGGAGAGAGGATCTCCGACTTCTGGTGCAAATTTAGAATCAATAACTATACCTAAACGATGGAGAGAGAACAATGAACCAAATCAACTTTCAGAGGTGGGTGGGGTTCACTGGAAACCTTGTCCAATATGTCTTCAGTCCGTATCATGTGAAAAACTAGAAGGCCACTCGCTAGAGCGCATACCTCCACCCCGTAATGCCTGATCCACGAGAACATATCGGGCCCATTACATTTTTGAAATATCATGCTATACATCGTTTTTGGCCCCGTCTCTCTCAATGGTGAAGAATCACGAGAAAATTTCTCGAATTTGGATCCGGATTCAGATATTCACCGAAATCGAAACAATTAGTCCTTTTCACACACCCAACCTGACCTCCAAGTTTCATTAGAATCCGTCCTCAACTTTTTGAGATATAATGGAATCTCGTTTTTAGCCCCATCTCTCAATAGTGAAGAATGAGTTAAAAAAATAAAAAAAATTATTGTATCCACATCTAGATTGGGATCTTCAACAACATTGAATCAATTTTTCCTCATGGCACTCCCAACCTGTCCACCAAGTTTCATCAGAATCCGTCCACAACCTTTTGAGAGATCGTGCTGTATATCGTTTTTGGCCTCATCTCTCAATGGTAAAGAATCACTTAAAAAAAATTCTTCACCCAAATTTGGCATTGCCGTCCTTGGCCGGTCACGTACACACAAAAAATTTTTTCAAAACGATTGCTTGGAAACTGTGGCAAGAAATCGTGTAACAGACAGACAGACAGACAAACACTGCAGACCAACATACTTGGTAAAAAAAAAAAAACAATTTTTCGCCAAATTACAAACAGACAAACAGACAGAAAGAGGTGAAAACAACCTCGTTCACCTTCGGTGGCGGACGTCACAATATTTCATATCGATGATTCGATGGATGGTGACATTTCCCATACAGAAACACGAGTAAAAGTAAATTCCCCCACAGCAAATACCATGAATGTCTCCACACGGACTGTAGAGGGCGCTATGAAGAAATTATTAAATATGAAATTAAAATTATTAATTATTGTGCAACTTTCACTTACTGACAAATTTGTATGGTTGTAAAGTATATTTTTCTGTACCTACATGCAAAATTTCAAGTAGTTTCCGGATGGTGGTCACAAAACTCAAGAAATAGAGGCCTTTTGGCTGCTCGCCCCACGGCCTATACATAGTCGAGGCTCGTGGAAGAGCTAGTACAGTGAAGGGATCAGGACGTAACACACAAAAACAAGATGAAAAACACACGTGCGTGGGTTGGACAAGATGCCTATACAAAGAAAGAAACTCCAAGGAGGAAAAAAAACGGTAAAATTGGAAGGAGGAAGGATTTGAGTGTGGTTAACAAGGATAGAAAAGATCATGGTTTTCGATTGTTGACCATCTGAGATGGTGGTGAACAGCTGTCTTGAAGACCTGGAGGGAAGAATAAGATTGAAGAGGATGTGAAAAAAAAGAAACAAATGAGTGGAGGTGAGCAGTCATCCTGGATTTAGGTCGTTTCACTAAAAGGAGGTTTATGGTGGACCGTGTGCAACCTGGAGGGGGGACAACTCGTGGAAAGAGCAAAGGTTGCTAGACCAGAAAGGAGGCAGAATAAGACGGAGAGACCACCGACCTGCCTGCAATGGTGCCGTGATAGGCCCATAGACTCACCTTCATCACGGGAGATTTTGATAATCTTGGAGGCTTGGGTTTCCACGGCATCAAGCTGAACAAGATGTGGGGCACGGGAGACAGCCCAGAGGGTAGAGTAGTACTCCATCAAGCTATTAGCTTTGAAGGTGGATAGGAGTTCAGGTGTGCCAAGGAAGGAATCTTATATATTATTTCCGAGTTTGTGGTTTCGTGTCGCGCTATCTTCGACTTTGTTCTGCGCTCGTAACGTGATATTCGGCTTACATTATCTCAAAGACCATATGAGGTGCATGGTACAAAAAAAGTAAATAAAATGGTTCTGAAACAGTGAAATCGTATTCCACTTACTGCATTAAAGTAAAATTACTACTGATACTCTGCATCAGTTCCTTTCTCAAACACACCCACCCCAACATGTCGCGCAGAGCGCGGGTTATGCTAGTTTATATTTATTTTGGGGGGGGCGAGAGTGGGGGTGGGAGTGTTTGTCCAAGCGTTACAGAGTGCTACAGGGGTTGGGGTGTTTCCAGTGTTGTAATGTATGTAATGTAACACTAAATCAATCAATGAGAACTTTGTTCCGCATTTGGTCTGTCGCACCTTGATACATCTGTCTCTGTTCTGATCAACAGTACTGTAGAAACCAAAATTTTCCTGTTATTATTACGCCAAAAGACGCAGAACAATCTCACAGATACACTCATTAACACTTAATATTAATATATTTGACCAAAATGAGAGCAAACGTCCTTTTTGCTTCGTTTCCACTTGTTTCCATTACGTGATGGGCCTCATGGTGATGATGCGTGATGGGCGTGATGGGCCTCCTCCTGTGTCTAATTTCCTTGTGTAAACAGCTTTTCTCTCTCCACGATGGCTTTTTGAGAGATCTCACTGTAAACTCTTACTGTAAACTTTCATTGTAAATTGGTGATTGAAGAAAAAGTGACGTCATTTCCCTAAGAAGATGTGATATTTTGTATATTCATATCCTTTAAATTGTACGATTTTATTAAAACGTGTTTTTATATCGCCAAAATCTGTACAATACAAAATGTTATTAAATAATAATGAAATGTAAATTAGAAAAGTATAAAATCACGATTGTTGGTGCAGTTTTAACGAATATTCCATCATTGCTTTTTACACAGACACTTAATCTCATTTACAAATGAAACCAATTGAACATATTTAGAAATGATTACATCACTCTGAGCAATTAGTCCGATGACGTCATTGCAGGGATTCTGACTGGTGCCTGGTCTTATTGACGGAACACTGTACCTCCTTTACTTTCTCAAATATAGTTCATAGTAACTGAAAAAAAACAATGGGATAAATAGCATACCGGGTTTAAGGTATGAAATAGGCGGAGGGGGTTTCTTCATAAAGCGTGATGTAATATTTTGGGGGGTGTCTGTTGAAGCGTTACGCAGCATGACAAGGGGGTGGCAAGTGTCAGATTTGGGCAAAAATATTTGCCTGATATTTGAATGACCCCAAAGTAGATATCGGAGGGTTGCCAGACGGTCCTTTCGAAGAGAGATAGTGAGAATTGAGATTTGTCAGGATTGAAAGACATATTCCAAGTGTTTGATGAGCTTGTGATTTTTTTTTTCATGTTCTGAAGAGAGGGAAGAGGAGGCAGCCCACCTGTCTGAAGGATGAGGGATGTCATGGCAGCGGGTGAAGTCATCAGCAAATAGATAAAGAGGATTTGATCTGTTATCACCCTTTTGACTTCAAACGTTCTGATTATAATAATAACAATTCTTAAGTCGCATATATATTTGGTCTCCAAGGCTTCCCACCATGACGTTTTATCGAAGTACTGGGAAAGTATTGTTTCTCAAGACAGCAAAGCTCCTTCCCTGCCATGCAACCATGTGAGTACTAGCATCTATGATTAACAACCATTGTTTCAGTCTTACTTGGGGGTATGACCAGTGCCCCAAGAACTCTGAATGATGGTCTCCCTCAAGGACCAGTGTTAGCCCCAATAATTTTCAACATATATACAAGTGGCCTACCTGTGACTACATGAAAGTTTGCTTAGGATGATGATATCCTTCTTGCTTACCGATCACGCAATCTTGATGATGTGGGCAGGGTTCTTATGATCGACTTCAAGGTTTTTAAGTATTTCACCAAATGGAGATTCCGCCCCGATTCATTAAAAACTACTGTCACTGGCTTCCATCTGAGCAATTGCCTATCTCCTGCCAAACTAGACGTTTCCTTGTGTGGTAAGTCACTCCAGAATGAACCACACCCCAAGTATATTGGAACCACTCTGGCTCGCAGCCTGACATCCAGGGAACATCTGAAAAGGGTTTGTGAGAAAACGAAGACGCTTTGATCTACAGAAACGCCAGTGGAGTGGTCTCAACCGACTGCGAACAAAGAAAGGCTCCTCATCATACGTATAAATGGAGGAAAACTGAGAGCCCAGTATTTGTGTACCAGTGGCCATCATGATGAGACAGTCCTCCATTTCGTACAGGACTGTGGGCAGAGGAGATTCAGCAGGTCTTTTGCAGAACTAACTACACAGGGCCAATGATGATGCAATCAAATGGCTCTCATTACTCGATCTTCAATTGTAATTGTCTACAAGATCATAAGAAGTTAAAAGTAGTAGTATTTAAGTACTACTTAGTTCAATGTTACGTAGTGAAATACCACCAATATTTAGGTATTAAAGTCATCTGGAGAAAGGAGAAAAAAGCACTACTTTTTATGCCAACAAGAAGGATCAAAATTATTCTCGTTTTAGCTATTATATATTGAATTTTAAAAAGGATGTTTCTATAAAAACAAATTAAAAAGGACCACAAATTAGATGTTTCCCAATCAACTTATTTGCACCTGGTTGAACTTTTCTTCATCTTTCCCTGCTTTATGATTAATGATCACCTGAAAAGGACCATCAACTTCTTTGCACCTTGTTGAATGTTTCTTCAACTTTCCCAGTCCTTGTGTGCCACATCATTAGTCAAAGATTAATGATGAACTGAAAAAGAATCACGAAAGGACTGTTTCCCTATCAACTGCGTTGCACCTGGTTGAACTTTTCTTCAAATTTCCCTGCTTTGTGTGTGTGGCATTATTATCGATGAATGATTAATTGAATGCCGGATATTTAAAGGTGAGGCACAGAGGATGAAGCCTTTTACTAGGTTTGGTCTCTGAGCTTGTTTTATCATTATACCCTCGATGCCTTTAACTGTGTAATGATTCCGACCTTGGCTATGAAAATGGCCAATTATACGCTAAATCATACGTATCATATCCCCAAGGTTGTATACTCATACAAACTATATGCCCTTACTTCTAAAATCGAATTGAAAGATTAACATTGAATTTCATATGACTAGGTGTCTTAGCTAACATTTCCTTATTTTTTTCGAACTAATATTACCTGCTCCCCGCTCCCTGCTCCCTCCGGGAGCGAAATATGGTGTCGGCACAGCCTCCCTAAGGCAGGGATCGGCGATTAAATCACTTGCACTATTCCACATGTGCAGGGGAAAATTGCAAGTCGTATACCCCAAATTGGCCCAGCCGTTTTCACTCCACAATGATCAGATGGTACAAAGTACATACAGTTCACACACAGAGAATACCCTTGTTTTAATATAGCTCGAAACAACCGCTACCTCATTCTCCTCCTGCTAAGGCGACCCACTTACATGGAGAATCACACCCTCATGGGGAGGGGGGGTTGTGTCCTTTACCTGACACTGGGTACCCCAAGCCCATATGTAAAATTGAATGGAGCTTGGCCCAGCCTTAGAGGAAGAAGAATAAATCATCTCTCCACCCTCAAGGAAAGGGGGGGGTGGGTATTTGTGCCCATGGCATGACCCTGGGTATCCCTAGTAGGTCAGCAAATTTGGTGAAGATATTAATACAGCATGCAGAGACCTCCTGGAGATGTCCACGGGGGTGGAGAGGGGAGGGGATTTTTGGAGGAGGTAAGAGTGAGGGGAAGGGAAAGGCGATAAAATGTGCTCAAACAGAAACATTTTCTTTTTAACCGCCGGGTTCTACATAAAACCAGGTGGGAGCATTTGCAACCAACGTTATCGACCTGGCAAAGGTCTGCATACATGCTCGCACATGCAGCAACCTTTGCATACCCCCAGTCAGCTCACTCCAAATCTGATTCGTACAAGCTACACTCTGGGGAAGCCGTTTTATATTCAAAACTAAACTGTCAGTCCTTAGCAGTCCCCTTAACAGAAGGGGAGGGAGGAGTGGTGGGAGAGAGAGGGAGAGGAAGGGGAGAGAGAGTGAGGGGGGCAGGAGAGGACCAATGTTGAAGAGAGAGAGGGGTGCGAGAGAGAGAGAGAGAGAGAAGAGAGGTGGGAGAGAGAGGAGTAGAAGAGAAGGGTATGAGCGGGTGAGAGAGGGAGATGGATGAGGGAGGGGGAGGGAGATTGTGGGGGAGAGTGAGGAGGGGAGGGAGGGAGGAGACGGGGGGTGGATTCCGGCAGATGTGATGCCCAATTTAATGATCATCCAAGAGACAGCACACACATTAATGAATCAGTCACCCTGCCTGTGTCGATCGTCTTTTTTGCTGATGGTTGCATCATTGGTTAGGGGCGCAGCTATGCCGCTGATACAGTGCCCCTATTACCAGTACACTGGTGCTCATTTTGCCAACCTCGGAAGCATGACAGGCTGAGTCAACCCCCTGGTGTTAATTCAGTTGCAAATTTTTTTACTTCTTGTAATCCTCTCATTTATTTTACCTTCCTAACTCCGGAGATGTAGCCATGGAGAAACGAGAGGTGATATCCCCATCGAAGCTTGTAGAGTGCTCGCCAAGTGTCTTAAGCACTTAAGCAAGCACTCCAACGAAACAGTTGAAGAATCTTTTAAAAAATGAAACGTTTAATTTGTTATATGTATCTATCTATGTCGAAGTGACGGGTCATATAATGAAAGCAGACCGTACAAAAAGGAGAAACGTCGTGTAAAATACATTGCACATTTTTAGTGGGTGAGACACCGCCCGAGGCACGGCATGACAATGGGGGCCAAATGCAGGCAAGTGGAGCTTGAACGTTGTTCAAATCGATCAATATATTTATTTAGTGACAGTGTGAACACTTTTGCCCTGTATTTCCATGGCATGCAAACAAAGAACCAAGCAGCTTGAGCATTGCTCGCCAAGTAGCTTAAGCACTCAAGCAAGCACTGCAACAAGATGGTTAAGGAACTGCTGGCTTGGCAAGCGATAGCAAGTCAATTGGTAAAGGGACATACCGCAAAAAAACAAAAACAAGCATCGCAAATTTCTAAACATTTTCAGATTTCACTCCAGATTTTGACAGTTATTTAGTCCACATGAGTCGTTCCTCAAAACCAAAATGATATTTCGATGATACACTTTAATTAGTTCGTGAGAGTAGATCATGGAAAATCACATCAAATAATGCATAAAATCGTTCTAAGCTGCTAATTTGAAAACGATAGCACTTACAAAAGTAATGTATGGAGATATTTGTAGGCATGATGAACAGGTATTCAATGATATCAGTGAGGAAATTGAAAGAAAAAATTTGAACGCTTTATCATTAAGAAGCCATTGCAGCCTGTTCCAACTCAAGGCATTGTTGAGCAGGCGAGAAAAAAATGGCGAATTAAGACCCCAGCGAGAGAAAGTGAGGTGACCAAGGACGATGCCTTGGTAAAGGATAATTAAATAAGGCCATAAAATTATCTTCAAAAGGGTTGTTTAAAGAAATCCAAACACCCAATTTTCATTTGTGCACTACCTTGGAGTTCCCTTCATATGCTTGCAAAGTTTGGGGCCTCTAGGTTTCATGGTTTTGGAGTTATAGAGGACACACACACACACCACACACCCAGACAGAACTGTGTTGAACGAAGGTGCCTTTAGGTAGTCTATAAAACTGTATGGATTTCCCGCTCTGTTTTTGAAAAAAATCTCAGAACCGCCTTGCAGAGTCGGGAATGCTTCTGGTTCCAATGACCGCAAATGTTCAGCAGATCCGACAGGCCAATACCCACCTCTTTAAAACTTTGAGATAGATGCAATCTGGGTCCATTATACAGAAGGAATTTTAAAAACAAATGCTTCAAATTTTCGTGTTTCTAACTGGTGTTGCAGGTCTCAGTAGAGTGAGACACTATTCTTTGGAGGTATGAATTAAGACGACAGATCATGAGGGATGATAGTCTTTCTTAAATAAATAAATACGCTTTATATTTTATAAGAATCACTGATTTCTGAAAAATTTCAGATTTAACTCCAGATTTTGACAGTTATTTAGTCCACGAGATCCGATCCTCAAATCTGAAGCCAGATTTCGATTATATCTTTAATTAGTCTGTGAGAGATCATTATGGTTCCAAGGCAAAGCATTTTTGAGTAGGCTGAACAAAATAGCAGATTAACTACCCAGCGATGTGACAGAGGGCTAACCAAGATGGTGCGCCACCATTTTGGAAAGGCTTTTGTTTTGTTTTTTGGACCCCACGCCACCATGAGGACCCCACAAATTATCTTCAAAAGGGATGTTAAAATTTTCCCAAACACATACTTTTCATTCCTGCACTCCATTGGAGTTCCCTTCGTATGCATGCAAAGTTTCAGGCCACAGGGGTTTAATGGTTTTTGAGTTATGGAGGAGACACATACACACAGACACACTTATAGATGGGTTAAAATATCTTTCTGTTGCCTTTTATTAATTACTTTTGTATACATTAACTGATCAAAAATGGCTGTGGCTTCAATAAAAGTGTTATATCCAGCCTTCTTACAACTTAAAAGTAATAATAGTCTGTTAACTCATGAATAATTTGGAAGAAAGCCAAAATTGGTGTGGATCCAACATTCTTACTTCAAGCCAATATCATATTTTCCTTCTCATTCTTCTTTGTTTTCCAACTTTCATAAACATTATACTCAAACGAGTTCAATAAATAAATATATACACAATCAACAAAATTTTTAAAATTCAACGGTTCATTGAAATAACTTGAACCTTGATGTTGATCTTGATCTTTTGTTGGAAGAAACAACCTGGGAGTTGTTTTTTAGGATTGGTCGAGCAGTACTCAAGAATGCCAAACAATCATTAAATATCAAAACCTTTTAATTAACAAGTGGTGCCAGGCACAACAAATCCCACCCATTTAAGGCATAAAGTTATTTTGGGGATAAAATTTAAATTTGATACATCCTTCACCTGAATGTTGTTATAAGGAATAGAATAAGGAATATTTTAGTCTTAGTTTGAAGTCAATTAAACCATTTTTGACGAAGTTATGAGTGAAAAACGATTTTGACCTTTTCTGACCTGACCTTGACCTTTGACCTAATTGGACCCAAAAGTTAATGCGGTCGTCCGTGGTTCATTACCCACCTGTGGATACAATTTGACAGTGTTTGAGCCAGCCGTTTTCCCGTAAAGTTGTATTTTCGTAACCATGTTTTAGTTTTAATGGAAAATTTGTAAATTTGACCGATGACCATGACCCCCAAAACTTCGGACCCTACAATCTTCACAAATATGCATTTTTCACTATAGGAATGGGTAGGATTATAAGTGACAAATAGAATAAGGTCACTATAAACTTAGTTTGAAGTAAATCAGATCATTTTTGACGGTTATGAGCGAAAAACGATTTTATATTTTCGTGACCTTGACCTTTGATCCAATTGGACCCAAAAGTTAATGGGGTCGTCCAAGGTTCATTGCCCCTCCTGTGGATTAAATTTGATAGTGTTTGCTAAAGCCGTTTTGCCTAAAGTTGCTAACAGACAGACAAACAAACAGACAACAAACCGGACAATTACAATATCCCGCTCCCTCCCTCCGTCTCTGTGCAGTCTCGTCTGTTGATACAAGACCCGCTGTACTTTTTGAATTTGTTGAGTCACAACATTCTTTCTTCATAACAAGCAAAAGTACCTGTCCCCAGTGATGGTAAAAGCTTAAGTTAATCTATCATTTTAAATATTATTTCATGGACTTTAAAAAGGTTAATTGTGTTACAATATTGATTTCACTCCGAGCCAAAGCTCTGAGCTACTTTATATACTGCACACTGCAAAATGGTGGTGCAACATCGGGTGGCGGAGGTTGGATTTGTCTAAAACGAGGGTAAAATATCTTGCTTGCGAAATAAAATTTGGCACAACATTATTCACACCTGTTCTCCCATCATTTCAAAAGTGAATGGTGAGCTTTGCCTGCATGCATGTTTTAAACATAGCACGGGAAGCTGCCACCGTAAATGGGAGATAGACAAACATATAGACAGACACCAGATAGACAAACATATAGACAAGCCGGTAGGCGGCGATGGGTCGCCGAGCATGGAAACTATAAGATATAGAGAAAAATGGATGTCA
>CM068964.1:4676988-4691411 GCA_035128595.1 Eptatretus atami
CAATGTATTCCAGACGATTAGTGTGAATTTTCATGACCGTCCGACCATAACCTTAGGAGGAGTAGCATTTGGCGCGAAGGCACCTCCAGCTCTCGCATATTATCCATTTTTGCACGAATTGACCTTTGACCGCTGACCTAAGCGAAATCGGTCAATATGTCCTGAGGCAAAGTTGTAGTACTCATGGAGTACCATGAACCTGCAAAGTTTCATTCGTATCGATACACTCACCTGGTCGCTCGGGGGCCTTCAATTTTCGCCAATACCTAATTGTAGGGGGCGCTGCGGGAAAAGTATTCCATATATCACAAAAACCAGAATATATTTGATAGAGCGGGTAGAATTGGAAGTGAACCCCGCACAACCATCCAGTCGCTCTCGTTGTGGGCCGCTGACCCAATTTGGGTTAAGATCCTGAATCTTGGGAGGCCATCCTAGGCTTCATGACCTCACACAGGACGCTAGCTTTCCTTATTCCCGGGAAGGAAGTAGGTGATAGGAATAGGTGACAGGATAGTTACCGAAATAATTAAAGGGGTTAGGGTTTATACAGGTAGATAGGGTTTCATAGAGTTCACGTGTTAGATAGTGTCGATAGTTTCGTGTTAGATAGTAAATAGTTTAACGTGTTAGTAGGGTTGTTAAGAAGAGTTAACGTTTGGATAAGGTGTTGGATAGAGTTAAACGGTTAGATGGTGTAATAGAGTTTAAGTTCATAGGGTGTTAGAAGAGAGTTAATGTGTTGATAGGGTGTGGATAGAGTTAACGTGTTAGAATAGGGTGTTTAGATAAGAGTTTAAGTGTCCAGATAGGGTTAAACAGAGTAATTTAATGTGTTGATAGGGTGTTAGATCGAGATTTAATGTGTTATATAGGTGTTTAGATAGATTTAAACATTTTTGTTTTTCTTGTGTATCATTGTACTGGAGTTTGTGTTGGATAGGTTTGAGAGATTTAACGTGTCAGATAGGTTAGACAGCGTTTAATTGTTTAGATAGGTGTTTAGATAGAGTGAATGTGTTATAGGTAGATGAGTAAGTTTGATAGGTTAAGAGTTTAACGTGTTAGATAGGTGTTAGGTAGATTAACGTTGATGAGTTTAACGATTTAGTAGGTGTCTAGAGAGAGTTAATCGTTAGATAGAGTAACGTTTCAGATAGGGTGTTAATAGAGATTTTAATGTGTTCCGATAGTGTTAAAGATAGAGTTAACAGTGTCTGGAAGGGTGATGTAAAAACGTGATCACGTGTAAAACTTCCAGAAAAAAGTTTATTTTGTGTTTCTCACTTTAAAATCTTATTATGAAATTAATTACAAACTGAAAACTCGAAAACAAACACCTGTCTACACTCCAAACTCACATTAACAGTACAAGACTGGAAAAATTTACTCATCTCGACCAATCAAATGTACTCAAGATCCTCCGCCTTGCCCCCCCCCCCACGTCTCTATATGTCCCCCTATATGTTCGCAGGCCGCAAGGTCACCAAAAACCCCTCCGATAAACTGCAAAACAAGCATAACATGGTCACCTTCTCTCTCTTTCATTCTCTTTTTCCCACTCTGAACACCTCACACTCTTCAATACCACTCACTCTCAGTCTTCAAAGTGTGTTCCCATTATCATATCATTCCCCCATCAAAATCTTTCCTGCTTAAATCCCTGCTTTCTATCTGAAAGTCTAGTAATGCCATTTACCCGTGTCGCCCCACCCTCTCCTTCCAAAGATCTCCTAATGTTTTGTTCACCACTTTTGTGCTCCCTCTTCCCACCCCTCTTGTCCTGCCCTTGCTGGCGTTACTGAGCTACCAAGACGAGCCTCGACAATGTTATCAAAAAAACCAAAAAAAAACGAGACGAACCACAGACAGGATCGTATCGTTGTTGGTGTTGTTGTGTAGTCTTAAACTGGCGTCATCAAACAAAAACAAGAGAAATTGCGTCATAACATGGATCACGAGGTCACCGTACACATAGTGAGAAGGTGCAAATCTGTACGCGTTCCGCCAAGTTTGTCGAAAGCACTCCAAAGACATGGTTAAAAATGGCTGGCGCATCTTAAACACCGTCCCGGAAACACTGAAATGCCAATATGTCCAAATGGACAAATAAACTTTTTTAAGCTCGAAAGTGCTGCACGTGACTGTGAGCTTAATTTGTAAAATCACTTAGTTTAGAAATCTCGAGTGTTATGGTGTGTGCGGAAATAAATAAAGCACAACGCTGTGTCTCCTGTGTTTATAAGCATTGCTGTACCTAGAGATTGAGTCATCCATAGAGCATCATAAAAAGAAAGATAGTGAAAAATCTTTACATGAGAAGTCGTTGAAGCTGTTCCAAACAGACATTGTTGAAGCAGGCAAAAAAAGAAAATAGGTGTTCGACTTGCAAACGACAGAAGACGCTGACACAAAGAGGTGGACCACCATCTTGGGGAAGACATTATATTGAGTTTCGGCTAATAAACCCCCTAAATTATCTTCAAAGTGTAGATATTGAATTTAATCCAAACACACAATTTTCCCTTCATTGACAACCAAGGAATTTCCTTAAATGAATTACAAACCATGAGGCGTAGTTCAAGGTTTGAAGTTATGGAGGGAGACGATACGAGGAATATCGGACCTTCAAGAAATTATATGGAGATATCGGCACTCATCCAATCAACTCCACCCTCACTCCCAACATGAAAATCGTAATATAACATTTACACTTACCTGTCATTGACAAGCCGTAAGACATGAATTCCCATCTGTAAGAAGCAGAAGGTTTGATTCCGCGACAAGTACGTGTGTTTCCACCAAAAACTAAGAGTAGTTTCACCTTATTGTGGAATTTTAACAAACAAATAAAAAAAAGTGCAATGATGACTTCAAGAGACTGTGAATTTTGAATCTGCATAAACTACTGCAACGTCAACGTGATGGTGAAAAAAAAATTGCTTCTCGAATTTAGAAAACAATAAACAGCAAAGCTCGGAATGGGTGTTACAACTATATTGTTGCGGTATTGCAAAACGCATGCTCTAGCAAGGCACCCAACAACAGTGGAATTCCCAGAATTATTGTTCTCTTCGTAGCCATCAGACCTTCCTATTCCGAGGGTTAAAGGCAAGTGCGTCATGGGACTTATAGCTAGTCAATACCATTCATTCAATCCGATTCACATTCCAACCCTTTCCTTTATCATACAAGTCAATCAAATCAAGCAGCAGCAAACAACAACACAACACACACACACACACAACACACAAGATATGAATACAGGGACTCCGACACAGTCACAGGAAGAATCCCAAGAACAATGAGTGACTGACGCTCATGGGCCTTTCATCAAAATCGCGAATTAGCACGGAATGCCTTGCTTCGCTCACCAAAACTCAACACTTAACACGATATCGACACGGAAATATCCGACTCCTCGAATCGTATCGATAATCGCACATAACAAAGGGTCTACGCGTAACTCCGACTGCGGATCGGGAAAAGCAACAATGTGGCGACAACGCATTCGCGAGGTGCTCCCGATGCCTAGCGGGAAGATACATCTGGCAGAACGGGAGAACGTGATGGCGAGAGGGGGGGGACGTAAGAGCGATCAGAGGGGGGGATCAGGAGAGATAGGGGGGGCGGGAAGAGCGATCAGAGATCAGATATGCCATCCGGGCGTTGGGATTGCGATGTAGAACCGTTCAGCCACGAGCCTGCGAGGCCGTGCTCGGAGGTGGCAAGGAAGCATGATCGTAGGCAGTTCAGGTCGACACTACCCGGGCTTGAAAGGCGATCGGAGCTCCTCCTTCACATGTTTGCACTCACCTCTTCGCCATTATGCATTGGCCTTTTCTTCACGCTACCTCGTGGGTGACCGTCGCTGATCTAAACTCGGGTGGATGATGCGACAACTTCATTTGGACATGGCGAGCACACTTTACAGAGCCGAAAAGTGATGCAGAGACGGTTCCATATTGGGGGGAACGTAAGCGGAGCGCTCGGAGTAAGCATCAATAGGCTGGAATCTTTGCTCATCATCTTCCTCCACTTCTTTCAACCTCTACAATGTCGATCCAAAGATCCACTATCATCGCATCACAGTTCTGGCATCACAAGCACCCCGCCAACTGCACAACCAACTCTCTCATTAGCACCGGAATTCTCCTGTCCCACAGCGTCTGTTGCTTGGTCGCGAGCGATATTGCGAGGCTGTTAATTTCATGCTGCTCTCTTCTTCTTTTATTAATTCCTCAGTTGTGTGTTTGTGTGTGTGAGTGTGGTATTGATGGCGCTTGGCTAAGTTAAGATTTAAGAAGTTCTACCCGGGAAAACGTAGTGTGATTGTAAATTTATGCTTTTGTCACCCAAAAATTACATGCTGTCTGTGACTATAATAAAACCCATTACACTTACGGCTAATTGTAAATTAATAATTTCTGCTTAATTGTAAATAAATGATTTATTGGAGATGTTCCACTGTTTTATATTTCTTTATGGTCAAAGGTCCGTATCTACTACGGGACGTTACCAGAATCTTTCTGACCGTCGGGTCTATTATTAGGTGAATAGGTACCGTTTCCAATAGACGGAGACATAAGCAGTGGCAGTATTGGGTTCATGGTAGATAGGACGGGTAGGATTTATTGTGTGACCTATTCAGAAGCTGGTGGGAACATGTCGTTCCCCCCCACCCGCGTGTCTTTCCGTCCGCCGGTCCGGAAATATTGCTTTGAACCTCAGATGAAACCACATAATTTGTAAAGTACGATCACAATAAAAATAACCAAATTCTTGGCAAAGCCAGAGAAAGGAATACGTGTCGCTCGATACCGCTGACAGCATTCATACAAAACTCACAATCATATCATAATATGGATGACTGCACAAGACATAACAGCCATGCAGAGCAGCACACATAGACAAAGTATTTACAACAAATCAGATGTTTTACTTACTGTATACTGGATATATCGCCAGACATGATATACCTGATCCACTGCAGGTGCTTGAATGCTTAACACTCAAGCAACATAATAAAGGTTGAAAAAAGGTGGCTTGTAAGAGAGCGATTGATGAAATACATCAAAACTAAATTTGCGATTGCTAATATGCAGAGTACTCAGGTTTAGTTTTTAGCCACGTATCCAATCCTCCAAACCTCAAATGATATTTATCAACATGAATTGTCTGTGAAGAGATCGTGGAAATGATCATTCAGCAGTGATACTCGAAGCTCCATAATTTAAACTACAAGACAAGGAAAGTGAAAAAAACATTTTGAGTATTTTGGTCATCAATAACAGTGCATCCCTTTCCCAACTAAGGTGTTGAGCCAAGACAAATACGCGAATAGACCCAGAAGGAGAAAGATTGCTAAGACCATGAAGCGAGATTGATGATGTATTAGGAATATAATTAAATAAGGGCGTTATTGTCTTCAAAAGGGTGTTTAATTAACACAACCCATTTTTCCATACCTTCCTTGGAGTTCCTTTCCTAGCATGAACTTCAGGCTGTTTGGTTTTGGTTTTGGAATAAAGGAGACACACACCTGACTGCTGAACTGACTAACTTCGACACTCTAAATTAATTATATCGATGAAGAGGATGCTTATTGGAGCAAGAATATTTAATTGGTGTTGGTCAGTGCGATGAGGTCGAATGATCCTCTGCTCTAATTAGTTAATTCTTGTTTAATATTTTCTACTACTTGGTAAGTCAGGTTAGCTCAATTACTTATATGACTGAATTCATGATAGTGGACGTCAAAGAATTTGAAACTGAATGGAAGACCTGAAACTTCTGTGCGTGAAGTCCCGCAGTGGGGAGGAGTGGGACACTCTGTGTACGACGGGTTCGTTTGATCATGCATGCAGAGTTATCTTCAATATTGATCTGTCTAAGTTGTCAAAAAATGAAACATTATTGGATATAGCGTGTTCGAATGATCTTGTGGTTATCTTGGCAGAGGACAAAATATTATTTAAAGTGGGAGGCTGAAAGTTATTTTCCATTGTGTTAATTTGGATTAAGCACTGTTCAATTAAAGCTTGTAACGAAGAAATAATCATAAAGAAGAGGGTGGTCCCTGAAGTAGGTCAACAGTGCTCAAAAAAATCATCCTGGTTATATCACATGTAAGGTTACAATTCACGGGGCACTCCCACAATATACACTTAACTCAGGTGAAGCAAACACGGTGCAGACTACGTGCGTGTTATACCACGGGATCTTCTAGTCGAAGGTGAACAAATGATATCATGCGCCTCAGCAAGAGGATTTCTGTGATGTTTTATATATCCCGGCGATGGCCGTTCACCAAGGAGGACCAAAGGTTCATGCTTGAGCCCGTGACTCCTGAACAATGGGAGGATGCTATCTGACAACACACATGCGGAATTGAGGTATGAAGGCAGAAAAAAAATTGAAAGATGACCAGAACTTTCCAAATTAATACTGAAAGAAAAGTATAGGAGATTGAAGGTGAGAAAGTTATCTTGGGAGTGATTTTTGTGTAAATAAAGAAATATGAGAAATTCTCGTAAAAAATCGAGAAAAGAGGGAGAGGGAAAGTAGGAGCTTGGAAGATATGAGTTCGTAGAGTCATGAATCATTTTATGAAGTCTGGAAGTGGAAGATTGTCAGACATTTTAAAGGGAAAGTGAGTTCACTATTGAGAAATTATCTGATGCATAGCGATATGCGAAAATAAAAATTGAGAAAAGAGAAAAAGGGTCGAGAGAAGTAAGAAGTGTATGGAGTTGTAGAGATGGAATCATTTCTTGATCACTGGAATAGTAGGCCAAATTAGTAGACCCGTTTGAGGGGAAAGGTGAGGTATATTGGAGCTTTTGTTGAGACTGCTAAGGCATCATGGCATACCTCAAGGAATGAAGTACTGAAAAGGACAGATGAAAAAAAGATCCCAGACAGGGAAGTAAAAAATTTTTGTTTCTTGAAATTCAGAATCATAAATGAGTAATTATGACCACTGGAAAGTAAGGACATGATGTGAAAATGGTTTCCTCCAAGAAGAATTCATCCTGGAAAATTTCCTCCAATAAGAAAGTATGGGCAGTTTGAGACGGAACCCGGTAGGGTTGTCAAGGTTGGATAATGCCAACATACTAAATTACACGCGGTGGAGTTATATGTAGACTGGAAGATTTGAGGATATTTTCAAAATTCCAGTAAACCAAGGCTTGATGTTGTTTTTGTAGTTAGTAAACTTTCACAATATAGTTCACACTTACGGTGCTGGTCATCGGAATTTGTGTCAGTGACGTACAGAATTTTTCTATATCAGGGGATTTCCTAGAGGAATTTCTCCATTGAGTAAAATGCGAGCTGTTGCTCCATTTCTTGGGAATTCAACTCCTGTCATTTCTCTCTCTTTGAATCTCATTCTTCCTCAGTTTACACTGTGTCAAACATTAGATATCATTAACAACTCATGTTATTTGGGGCCAGATATTCACAGGAATACAAAACGACAAGAAGATCGGTTAACAGGATAAAATGAACGACACTGAAAGGGAAAAAGATGGAGGAACGACGGATGTTTGGAAACTGTTAGCCCTTTGATAACTGGAAGAGGATGATAAAAGTTAACAACTTGATAAGACCGATGTTACCTGGACCTATGCCATTTTCCAATTGAATTCAAACCTATATTACTAGCGGTTGTATTTTTTAGAGCAGGGATGGTGGGCACAAGCCAGAAGAGTTCAGGTCAGGATTAAAGTTATTTGTTAAAGTCTGTACAGTATGTCTCATTCACATGCTCCATGAGCTCTTCGCAAAAAACGACGAGAGATTAAGAGTAAAGAGAGGTGTACTAGAATTACAAGAGGGACATTTTCCGCCCATGTGTTGTTGAATGTTCTGCAAAAAGAATATGTGGAGATCCAATATAGAACAAAGGAACTCCAACGAAAGTGAGACAGTATTTGTCCAAACGGTAAGCAAACCCAGCAGTGTGAAATATTTTCATGCAATAAAAAGTTAAAATGGTGAACAACTCTCAATCATGTGAATACTTTGACCGGGATGGGTGAGTATCAGCAAAGGTCCGTAAAATGATCTTCATGTTTGGCATTTGCAAAAATATTGTTCGCAGAACTTGTTGATTACTTTTGAAGAATTAAATACAAAGTGTTTGCATAATTAACGAATCGTAAATCGACATTAAATTTAAAATAAGATTTCAATTAAGCATTCCTGATCAATCACAGACTGATCAATAGAATAAAATAATTTCATAATTAAAAATTATGGGTCTTAGAGAATTTCTCATGACTGAAAAAAAACTTCCAATCAAACTATGGTTAGTATGTTTTTTTGAGATACGCAAATTATTTGATAAATTTGGAGTCGAAAGAAATAGAAGAAGAATGACAAAAGAGAGAGTTGAAGATGAACAGTTTTCTCAATTTAACACTTTGCAGCAAACTGTTTTGATGCAAAAATATGCAGTCTTTTATGCTTCTAACAAATCAGAAGGTCATGTTCAAAAGGAATGCACCTAATAGATGAATGTCTTGTGATGTGATGCATAACCATAAAGCATACTCACATACGTCTAATTCAATCCATATTCAGTAAATAGAATAATGTAATGAAGGGTAGATGACACCTGGCTGGGGACTCATACTTCTCTGAGATATCTGGAGCATATAATAAGTGTGACAGACTAAGGTGATTTTTCACTTGCTTAAAAAGTAGCAAGCAATGATATAGGAATCAATTGTTGAACACGTTTTTGAAGAAGAGAAACAAATCTTATATAATAATAAACTTGATCAATAATGTGAAAAATAAAAATAATTTGAATGAGAAAGAGGTTGGAAAAAGCATAACCGCGAATAAAGGCTACAGGCGAATGTGTTAGGCAAATAAACCAAGATGGTGGCATAAATGTCTGCTGAGTGATGGTGGGTTGATTCAGTGACGAATGGGATGGCAGCAGCGCTGACAATGGTTGAACATTAAAATATCCACCCACAAGAACAAACACGCAGCAAACGACACACAATAATGCGGAGCTTTGTGACATGCACTACGTAAAAATAAGGAGAGAACGTTTAAAAAAAAAAATTCACAATGTAGAAGTTAGTACAAAAATGGAAGAGCTTGAAACGCGAGTGTATGTAAAGAAGTGAATCATGGATAAGAGAGTGAGAATTTGGTTTAGCTGGAGGAAGGGGACGAGAAGGGACAAGATGAGAGGGGGTGTTGCTAGGAAGAAAATAGAGGAGATGTATAATCGAGGTGGAAAGTAATGTTTATAAAGACAAAGAAGGGGGTGATGTGAAGGCGATTGCGGGAGGTTTGTGATGAATAGTTAAACATGGAGAATTGTTTCCAGGTGTGTATCAGGATTACTGGGTTTGAAGGAAGAATGTTCATTAACTTCCGAAAGGCATTGTAGGAAAGTAATTGATGTGGGTTGATTTATAATTATGTCCAGGAAAGAGTTGGTTGAGGAAAGATGGGCGGTGGTAGGAATTTCTGAGTTGTCAGGTTTGCTTTAATAGTATGTGATAATGCATGAGGGGGTGGGGTTTGCACTTATTCGGTAAATAAATCGAAGGGGGAAGTTGATGGAATGCATTGAATGAAGGTAGCGTTATCAGTGGCGAGCAAAGACGATTTGAGATTGTAGCGAGCTCACATGTCACATGATAGATCAACTTTGATAATGAATAATAAATAACCTCCGACAGTGGAGTATCTGCTTATCAAACCTGAACGATAATGAAATGGATTTATTTTGAATTTTTGAGCCTTTCTGGAGTCTAATGATATTTGTAATGACAAAAAAGGGTGATATGTCAGCCCAGAAACTCCGCTCCCCTTGTTTATAATCACCAACAAATAATTTTATTATTTAACTTCCATTCCCACACATTCTTGCTGCATTGCTGAACCACAATATGGTTTTATTGCATGGTTACCAGTCGGTTATTGATGGATGCAGCAATGTTCTTGGTGCATATAAGCAAAGCGACATAACTGGAGGAAAATTAATAATTAAATCATGGAGACAGATTGTGATTGTTACTTGTACAATTCGAGTTTCAAACACCAACAAACTGAGCTGAAGCTTTCGTTCCATGCTTTGACTGTGACTCACTAAAGAAAATGTTCGGAATAAAAGTTGGTTAAAAGTAGTGAAATCTGCAAGATGACGTAAACATTACAGGAAAGCAATGAAGATGTATTATTGTTTGAAGAAAAAACAGTGATGAAAGATAAGTAAGTAGAACAAAAATAATAATCACTCTAGAGAAACCTGTGTAAAATACGACCGAGTAGACATCGTGTGGCGGTCTCCGCAGGTTAACCAGTTACGTTGTGTATCCGTGATGGTCGAATTGAACAGAATTATGCTTGTTCGGTCAATGAATTCACACTCTTTTGTATCAACTCTCAATGTTGAATAGTTGAATGTGAGATTTTGGCTGACGGGCCTGGTGACGTACCAGTTGCTCTTTTCTCTGCGCTATTGGGAGCTACACTGAGCAGTCAATTCTTCACCATATAGAAACTTCTTTCCGTGTGAGTGCACTCACTGCACATAGGAGCAGCGACGGCCCTGTACGAGATGTTGATGGATTTTAATGTTTGATGAAATAATTTAGATAACAACGGAATGAAGTGTATATAGATGGAATTAGCATGTTATTGATAGGAAAAAGAATAGGCTGATATTGTCAGAGGATTGATTGATATTCAGTAAAAATGATTATTTAATGAAAATATTTCGATGTTCTGGAGCGAAGGAAATTCCTTTTGAACTATGAGAGATGTCATGGACAGATATTTCGAAAATGACTTCGCACAGGACATGAGTGGGGAGAAGCAAGTATTCAATGGATCCGGAGATGAGATAAAGAGATTTCGCAAATTTCCGATGTCACAAGAAAGTCAACCATATCTGATATGGTTTGAGCTGGGTTCGCAAACTGAAATTTCGAAACCGTCTTTTGTCAACGGTAAGAACTCCCTTTTGGAGAGACGACGAGATGAAGTGGTGTCGTTGAGGATATTCTCAGTGACATCAAAGTTTCAAGGATTGTGACATGAGTTATGGAGGCACGTTTTATGAGAAGATTGGGAAACTGTGTCTATCCGATGGAACCCGTAGGCAACGATATTGTAGCAATAAATTTGTGTGGTGATAGGCGTAAGGCATGTATAGCTTCGTCTATCGGTCGGATCACGAGACAGTATTTGAGGCCAAAGGGTGCTGCATGGCACAGCAAGGACAACCGCTATTTCGTAAGGCAAAGGTTGGACCAGTGTGTCATGAAAGAGGAACAACGAGTGAGGTGTGGTGTGGAGGTGTGGCTTTAGTTTAACTGGAGGAGGATGGAGTAATTGTATGTCTGGAGGAAAGAGTGGATCGGTAGGGTGAGAGAGCAGGGCAGATGGAGTCGAAAAATGGAACAGAACTGTTTCCATGTCTGTGAATGTCAATCACTGTTATTTGCCTGTTCATTCTCCTGTCTTGTACCAACGATGACCACCATCTGAATCGAGTGTAACCCTTGACCAATACTCTTAGATCGTTCTTTGAAGGCGAGAAAAACTGAGGAGCAGTGTCTGCTGTGGAGGTGTGGTTCCTGGAGAGGGTTGGAAAGGTAGTGTTACCAAGTGAATTATCCAGTGAACGTTTTCGAGCTTATCTGCCCATAAACCAAGGAATGTTGTGATGCTCATCTCATCACAACGATGTTTCTGGTCTGTGGATGTAAGATCTGACACGTATCCTTGAACACACGAACAACTTTTGGTGTGAGCTAAGGAATATTTAATATGGTCTGCCGATCAGTTTTTGGAAGACATTTGATGTATGATCGCGTGCGATGGATGAGGCTATAAGCAAAAGACGACACTTTCATGATGAAATGGAAACTCGTGAGTGTTTTGAAATCTGAGAGAATAAGGGTGAACTGAGATTGTAAGACTGAAAGATGTATTATCAGGATAACAGGCTGTATTAAACACATTTAGTGAATTTCCTGTTTGGATACTGTGGTGGAGGCTCAACAATAATGTCGGAGGAATTCATGTGATTAGAAAATTAAAATCATAGTTTGTGAAGTTATTTTTTGCTTTTTGTTGAGCCCTAAAAGTCAAACAATTCACCGTTTACTAATTACCATAGTAAATGTTATTTTAGGCCAAGTAAAAGTAACTTGAATGAACAACATTAGATTTCAGAAAATGACTTCACACCTCTCCAATAAGACTCATCAGAGAATTTGTTAAGATCGAGTTTCAATTATGTCAATAATTCTAGTGGGAACCCAAATAGTGGAGACAGTTAGTGCAATAAACCCAAATAAACCCACATTTAAACAACATGAGGAGATACATTGTGTGACCTCGCATGAAAGTAATAACATGCGTTAGTAAGGTGGTCAATGCGTGTGCCGTCTCGATGGCGTGGACGACGTCGCCGTTGGCAGCAGAGTTGGTGTACATTAAGGATCCAGTGTCCTTCGTAACTGTAGTGATCTATCGTAGTAGCTATAAGGAATGAAAAAATTATAATGTGGTTAACAACTGTAATTGTTTTGTTATGCCTGTGATAATTCGAGTGACATTAACTTACAATGTGGATGCATAAGTTCGATTATGTCAGCTTCCATTGGAGCTCAAAGCAAGAAGAATAAAAAAAGACAAGAAGCAATCAGAGATTGCACACTCCTGCAGGACTTTGTTTTTGTCGTGTGTCAGTTGCAGTGGTGTTTGTTGGTGGTGTGTTATGTAGTAATAAGAGAGAAAGCGGTAGAGAGACAAATAGAGAGACAAAATCGCTCGGTAATTTCTAAATATCTGAAAAGTGTTTAATTCGAAGTCTGTTCTCCAATTCAAGAACTGTGAGAAAGTTATTTAAAATAAGTGAGCGTTTTTGGCTGGCATAGTACGATCGAGGGTTTTTTGATGTGTTCAAGTTTAAAAATTTATTCCTTGCGGTTAGAGCTTACAGGAGGTAAAGTTCCCGTTTTCCAAATGGTGCACACCAGGAAACTGAGTTCATGTATATTAATCATTTACCTGAGTTGTGACAATGGTGATTTAGTCTCATCATGAAAGCGGTATGTGAAGAAAAACAAGGAAGTTATGTGGGACAAAAACAAAATAGACAATGAATGTCCTCGCGAGTTAAATAAAACCAATTTATTTATAACCGTCCTAAAGGTTAATAAATAGCTGTACATAAGTGTAATCAAAGAGGGATAGCTAGGAAAGAAAAGAACATCAAGACAAACGTTCCAAGGAAGTAAGGGTAATTAAACTAAATGTTTATTAAACAGTTCTCCACTTCAAACAAACTTATTGATGGAATCATTCAGTTTTGCTTCTCAAAGACTGAAAGAGAACAAGGTAATTACATTGATAATAAGGGCGGGGGGGGCAGGATGGGAAATAGGATGATTGGATAAGAGCCCTCGACTTTCTCATAGTTTTCAGGCAGATACAACACCGACAATTGATGGGGTAGTGATCCTATTAGAATCGATTATCGTAGGATGTAAGGAGGAGTAGAGGAAAAGAACAAACAAGAAACTTTGTGCGAGAACAATACTTTATGATTAGAAAATAATTGGGTTGAATTCAGTTATTACTGATGCAATCCTGTAAATTCAAATAAATCGGATGAAATTGAGTTTTCGATGTTGACTTAGTTGATTGACTTTGGCACATACTTTGACTAAAACAAGAGGCTTCGCCTTGTATACTTAGCGTGAAGTTTATCGAAGGTGAGTAAGAGTCAGAAGCTAAAATGGAGGGTCATATGTATGGAAGCATTGTTGTGTATGAGCTTGATTGTTGAGTCAAAGTCAATTTTCAACAACTTAGTCATATTTGAATTCAATTTGTCATGATTGTACTGCCCAATTTGAAGAAGATTTGTACATCAGGTATGAATTCGACATTATTTAGAGGTCAACCATGGATAAAAAGGTCAGAGCCAAAGGGTAAACTAGGTACATTTTAAAAGCTCAATTTTATCCGATGATTGAAGATTTGAAGCAGGTTTTGCTTCTTGGTATTGATATTAAAAGAAAATCTTTTAAGGTCAAAATTCTTTGGATTTTGAGGTATTCTGCTCTGCACCGTCTTTTGGGTACGACTAGGTTGACTTTATGTCAGTATTCTGTCTGTTGTTTGGATGTTTGTTTGGATGTTTTTCTTGCAATCAGCTAATGGTAGTAACGAGGTGCGCGATTTTGGACCAAACTCAACGTGGTAGCGTACATCTATGAGATGCTTTGGAAATTTGTGATGGTTGCTAGTGGACGCATTTGGTCCTAGAAACCGACAAACCTCAAATATCGTAACTTAGGAAATCAATTCCGAAAGCCATTATCCACGTGGGTTATGAAATTTGGACGAATATTATCTGTGATGTCTAT
>CM068964.1:4691436-4712842 GCA_035128595.1 Eptatretus atami
CGGATTCCCTTCCTGACGGCAACCCTGGTCGCCATCACGACACACAGGGATAAAAGATACAGGGGAACAAGTAGTTTGATACACTGCCGATTTTGCAGGTTTTCCCACTGTACAAAGCACTTAGAGGTCTGTAATTTTTATCATAGGTTACACTTCAACTGTGAAAGACGGAATCTAAAACAACAAAATCCTGAAAATTCACTTGTATGATTTTTAAATAATTGATTGTCATTTTATTGCATGAAATAAGTATTTGATACATCAGAAAACAGAATTAATATTGGTACAGAACCTTTGTTTGCAATTTACAGAGGATCAGACGTTTCTGTAGTTCTAACTATGTTTGCACAAGACTGCAGCAGGGATTTTGGCGCCACTCCTCTCATACAGATCTTCTCCAGATCCTTCAGTTTCGGGCTGTCGCTGGGAAACACAGACTATTCAGCTCCCTCCAAAGATTATTCTCTTGGTTCAAGTCTGGAGACTGGCTAAGCCACTCCAGGACCTTGAGATGCTTCTTACGAGGCACTCCTTAGTTGCCTCTGCATGTGTGTTTCGGTCGTTGTCATGCTGGAATGACTCCAGACACGCCCATCTTCAATGCTCTTGTTGAGGGAAGTGTGTTTGTTTGGCCAAGATCTCACTAATACATGGCCCATCCATCCTCCCCTCAATACGGTGCAGTCGTCTGTCCCCTTTGCAGAAAAGCATCCAAAGAATGATGTTTCAGCTCCATGCTTCACGGGTTGGGATGGTTGTTCTGGGGATGTACTTCGTCCTTCTTCTTCCTCCAAAACGGCGAGTGGAGTTTTAAAGCCAAAGAGCTCTATTTTGGTCTCATCAGACACATGACCTTCTCATCCATTCCCTCCTCTGGTGGATCATCCAGATGGTCATTGGCAAACTTCAGACGGGCCTGGACATGCGCTGCTTTGGAGTCAGAGCGGACCTTGCGTGCGCTGCAGGTTTTAATACCATGATGGGTAGTGTTTACTTATGTTTTCTTTGATACTGTGGTCCCAGCTTTCTTCAGGTCATTGACCAGGTCCTGCCGTGTAGTTTGGGCTGATCCCTCACTCTTTCTCATGATCATTGAGGCTCCACAGGTGAGATCTTGCATGAGCCCCAGACCGAGGGAGATTGACTGTTAGTCTTTAACTTCTTCCATTTTCTAATAATTGCGCCAACAGTTGTTGCTTCTTCACCAAGCGTGCTTGCCTATTGTCCTGTAGCCGCATCCCAGCCTTGGTGCAAGTCTACAATTTTGTCCCCTGATGTCCTTAGACAGCTCTTCTGGTCTTGCCCATTTGTGGAGAGGTTGGAGTCTGATTGATTGAGTTGTGGACAGCTGTCTTTTATGCAGATAACAGAGTTCAAACAGGCACAGTTAATACAGGTAATTGAGTGGAGAATGGGAGGCTTGCTTAAAGACAAAACTAAACAGGTCTGTGAGAGCCGGAATTCTTACTGGTTGGTAGGTGTATCAAATACTTACTTTCATGCAATAAAATACAAATTAATTATCTAAAAATCATACAATGTGATTTTTCAGGATTTTTGTTTTAGATTCCGTCTTTTCACAGGTTGAAGTTACCTATGATAAAAATTACAGACTCTACGTGCTTTGTAAGTGGGAAAACCGCAAAATCGGCGGATAGTCAAATACTGTTCTCTCCGCACTGTACATTATTATATGTTAGTTTTATTTGATATGGTAAAATACGCAAAATAAATCTCAAATTTCCTGGTTTTTCTGTTGTGCACCCTTATTATGTAGCCATCTATGTAGTTATAATATTAATTTATTTACATATATACATGCATACACAGGTATATGAACTGTTTATATGCTTGTCTTATCTGTCTGTTGCGTTGCCGAAATAGGTGACCCTTATTGTCAGTATTCTGTCTGTTTGTTTGGATGTTTGTTCGTTGTCATCAGCTAAATGGTAGTAACGGGTGCGGATTTTGACCAAACTCAGTGGTAGGTAATCTTATGACGATGCTTTGGAAATTGTGATGGTTGCTAGGACGCTTTGGTTCCTAGCAACAACCGACAAACCTTCAAATATCGTACCTTCACGCGAAATCAATTCGAAAGCCATTATCACACGTAGGGTTATGAAATTTGGCAGAATGACTTACAGGTGATGCTATCAATATATTCTGGTTTTTGTGATATATGGGATACTTTCCCGCAGCGCCCTACAATAGGTATTGGCGAAAATTGAAGGCCCCGAGCGACCAGGTGTGTATCGATACGAATAAACTTTGCAGGTTCATGGTACTCCATGAGTATACAACTTTGCCTCAGACAATTGAGCGATTTCGCTTAGGTAGCGGTCAAAGGTCAATTCGTGCAAAATGGATAATATGCGAAGCTGGAGGTGCCTTCGGCCAAAAATGCTACTTCCCTCCAAGGTATGGTCGGACGGTCATGAAATTCACACTAATCGTCTGGAATACATTGTGCACAAAGATGAGCGGATTTCGATTTAAGATTTTTATTCACCCACAGCACCCCCTCGAACTTTAGGGATTTCCGATTTCAAAACCCAATTTCCGTCTTTCATTCAAAGGATACCGAGTAGTTATAGTAGATGGAACGGATGCATTTATGATATGCAAATCTTAAGTATCCTATCGTGCCTATGAATCCATTTCTCTATTCTTATAGTTTCCATTGCTGCGACATGCCGCCTACCGCTTGTCTATAATGTTGTCTACTGGATGTGTCTAATAGTTTGTCTAGGTCCCATTTAGGTGGCAGTTCCGTGCTATTGTTTAAAACAGTGCATGCAGGAAAGCTCACCATATCACTTTTGAAATATGGGGAGAAAGGTGTGGAATAATGTTAGTGACCAAATTTAGTTAGCAGAAGCAAGAATATTTACCTCGCTTTTTAGACAACATCCACCTCGCACCCGATGTTGCCACATTTATGCATGTGCAGTATAAAGTAGTCAGACTTTGGGGAGTGAAATAATATTGTAAACAATTAAAACCTTTTTAAGTCATGAAATAATATTAAATGATAGAATAACTTAAGCTTTTACCATCACTGGGACAGGTAATTTGTTGTTATGAAGAAGAAGTTGTAACTCACAATCCAAAAAGTAAGCGGGTCCTTGTTCAACAGACGAGATGCACAGAGACGAGGGAGGAGCGGATATGTAATTGTCCGTTTGTTCTGTGTTTGTTTGTCTGTCTGTAGCAACTTTATGGCCAAAAAGGCTTTAGCAATACACTATCAAATTTTAATCCACAGGTAAGGGGCCAATTGAACCTTGGACGACCCCATAACTTTGGCCGTTCCAATTTGGAACAAAGGTCAAGGTCACGAAAATATACAAATCCGTTTTCGCTACATAGGACCGTCAAAAATGATCTTGATTACTTCAAACTAAGTTTATAGTGAACCTTATCTATTTGTCACTTTAATCCTACCCATTCCTAATAGTGAAAAATTGCATATTGTGAAAGATTCGTAGGGTCCGAAGTTTAGGGGGTCATGGTCATCGTCAAATTTACAAATTTTCCATTAAAACTAAAAAACATGCGTTACGAAAATACAACTTTACGGGAAAACGGCTGCTCAAAACACTGCAAATTGTATCCACAGGTGGGTAATGAACCACGGACGGACCGCCATTTAACTTTTGGGTCCAAATTAGGTCAAAGGTCAAGGTCAGGTCATGAAAGGTCAAAATCGTTTTTCACTTCATAAACTTCGGTTCAAAAATGGTTTAATTGACTCAAAAACTTAAGACTAAAATATTCCTTATTCTATTCCTTATAACCAACATTCAGGTGAGAGTGATGTATCAAATTTAAATTTTTATCCCCAAAAAACTTTATGCCTTAAATGGGTGGGATTTGTTGTGCCTGGCGCACCACTTGTTAATTAAAAGGTTTTTGATATTTAATGAATTGTTTGGCATTCTTGAGTAGCTGCTTCGGACCAATCCTAAAAAACAACTCCAGGTCTGTTTCTTCCAACAAAGATCAAGATCAACATTCAAGGTTCAAGTTATTCAATGAACCGTTGAATTTTAAAAATTTTTTGATTGTGTATATATTTATTTATTGAACTCGTTTCGAGTATATGTTTATGAAGTTGGAAAAAAAGAAGAATGAGAAGGGAAAATATGATATTGCGCTTAAAGTAAGGAATGTTGGATCCACACCAATTTTTGGCTTCTTCCAAATTATTCATGAGTTAAACAAGACTATTATTACTTTTAAGTTTTAAGAAGGCTGGATATAACACTTTTTATTGAAGCCACAGCCCATTTTTGATCAGTTAATGTATACAAAAGTAATTAATAAAAGGCAACAGAAAGATAATTTTTAAGCCCATCTTATAAGTGTGTCTGTGTGTAGTGTCTCCTCCCATAACTCAAAAACCATTAAACCCCTGTGCCTGAAACTTTCGCAGCATACGGAATGGGAACTCCCAATGGAGTGCTAGGAAATGAAAGTATGTGTTTGGGAAAATTTTAACATCCTTTTGAGATTAATTTGTGGTCCTCATGGTGGCGTGGGTCCAAAAAAACAAAACAAAAAGCCTTTCCAAAATGGTGGCGCACCATCTTTGTTAGCCCTCTGTCACATCGCTGGTAGTTAATTCTGCTATTTTGTTCAGCCTACTCAAAAATGCTTTGGCCTGGAACCATTAATGATCTCTCCACAGACTAATTAAAGATATAATCGAAATCTGGCTTCAGATTTGAGTATCGGATCTCGTCCGACTACAATAACTGTCAAAAATCTGGAGTTAAATCTGAAATTTTCAGAAATCGTGATTTCTTTATTAAAAATATAAAGCGTATTTATTATTTAAGAAAGACTATTCATCCCCTCATGATCTGTCGTCTTAATTCATACCTCCAAAGAATAGGTCTCACTCTATGAGACCTGCAACACCAGTTAGAAACACGAAAATTTGAAGCATTTGTTTTTAAAATTCCTTCTGTATAATGCGACCCCAGATTGCATTCTATCTCAATTATTAAAGAGGTGGGTATTGCCTGTCGGATCTGCTGAACATTTGCGGGTCATTGGAACAAGAGCATTCCGACTCTGCCAAGCGGTATCTTGAGATGTTTTTCAAAAACAGAGCGGGGAAAATCCATACAGTTTTATAGACTACCTAAAGGCACCTTCGTTCAACCACAAGTTCTGTCTGGGTGTGGTGTGTGTTGTGTCCTCACTATAACTCCCAAAACCATGAAACCTAGAGCCCCAAACTTTGCACCAAGCATATTGAAGGGAACTCCAAGGTAGTGCACAAATGAAATGGTACCCGGTGGTGTTTGGATTTCTTTAAACAACCGTTTTGAAAAGATAATTATATGGCCTTATTTAATTACTCCTTTACCAAGGCATCTCCTTGGTCACCTCACTTTCTTCTCGCTTGGGTCTTAATTCGCCATTTTTTCTCGCCTGCTCAACAATGCCCTTGCAGTTGGAACAGGCTGCAATGGCCTTACTTAAATGATAAAGCGTCAAATTTTTTCTTTCAATTTCCTCACTGATATCATTGAATACCTGTTCATCATGCCTACAAATATTCTCCATACATTTACTTTTGTAAGTGCCTACGTTTTCAAATGGCACTTAGAACGATTTTATGCATATTTGATGTGAATTTTCATGATCTACTCTCACGAACTAATTAAAGTGTATCATCGAAATATCATTTTGCGTTTGAGGAACGACTCAAATGTGGACTAAATAACTGTCAAAATCTGGAGTGAAATTCTGAAAATGTTTAGAAAATTTGCGATGCTTGTTTTGTTTTTTGCGGTATGTCCCTTTACCAATTGACTTGCTTTTCGCTTGCAAGGCCAGCAGTCCTTAACCATGCTTGTTGCATGTGCTTGCTTGAGTGGCTAAGCTACTTGCGCGAGAATGCCTCAGCTGCTTGGTTCTTTTGTTTGCATGCCATGAAATACAGGGCAAAAGTGTTCAACTGTCACTAAAAATAAATATATTGATCGATTTGAACAACGTCAAGCTTCCACTTGCCTGCATTGGCCCCATTGTTCATGCCGCTGCCTCGGGCGGTTGTCTCACCCACTAAAATGTGCAATGTATTTACACGACGTTTCTCCTTTTTTGTACGGTCTGCTTTCATTATATCACCCGTAACTTCGCATTAATAAGATACATATAACAAATTAAACGTTTCATTTTTTTAAAAGATTTCTTCAACTGTTTCGTTGGAATGCTTGCTTAAGTGCTTAAGACACTTGGCGACACTCTACAAGCTTCGATGGGATATCACCTCTCGTTTCTCCATGGCTACATTCCTCCGGAGTTTAGGAAGGCTAAAATAAATGAGAGGATTACAAGAAGTAAAAAAATTTTGAAACTGAAGTTAACACCAGGTGAGTGACTAGCCTGTCATGCTTACCGAGGTTGCAAAATGAACACCAGTGTACTGGTAATAGGGGCCACTGTATCCAGCTCATACTGCGCCCCTAACCAATTGATGCGAACCATCAGCAAAAAAGACGATCGACACAGCAGGAGTACTGATTCATAATGTGTGTGCTGTCTCTTGGATGTTCATTAATGGGCATCACATTCTGCCGGAATCCACCCCCCGTCTCCTCCCTCCCTCCCCTCCTCACTTCTTCCCCCACCAATCATCCCTCCCCCTCCCTATCCATCTCCTCTCTCACCCGCCTCATACCCTTCTCTTCTACTCCTCTCTCATCCCACCTCTCTTCTCTCTCTCTCTCTCCTCGCACCCCTCTCTCTCTTCAACATTGGTCCTCTCAACTGCCCCCCCTCACTCTCTCTCCCCTTCCTCTCCCTCTCTCTCCCACCACTCCTCCCTCTCCCTGCTCCTTCCCCTTCTGTAAGGGGACTGCTAAGGACTGGACAGTTTAGTTTTGAATATAAAACGCTTCCCCAGAGTGTAGCTTGGTACGAATCAGATTTGGAGTGAGCTGACTGGGGGTATGCAAAGGATTGCTGCTGTCGAGCATGTATGCAGGACCTTTTGCCAGGTCGATAACGTTGGTTGCAAAATGCTCCCACCTGGTTTTATGTAGAACCCGGCGGTTTAAAAAGAAAAATTTTCTGTTTGAGCACATTTTATCGCCTTTCCCTTCCCCTCACTCTTACCTCCTTCCAAAAATCCCCTCCCCTTCCATCCCCGTGGACATCTCCAGGAGGTTCTCTGCATGGTATATAATATCTTCACCAATTTGCTGACCTACTACTTTGATACCCAGGGTCATTGGCCATGGGCACAAATTACCCACCCCCCCCCCCTTTCCTTGAGCGGTGGAGAGATAATTTATTCTTCTTCCTCTAAGCTGGGCCAAGCTCATTCAATTTTACATATGGGCTTGGGGTTACCCAGTGTCAGGTAGAAGGACACAAACCCCCCCTCCCCATGGAGGGCATGTGATTCCCATGTAAGTGGGTCGCCTTAGCAGGAGGAGAAATGAGTAGCGGTTGTTTCGAGCTATATTTAAAACAAAGGGTATTCTCTGTGTGAACTGTATGTACTTTGTACCATCTGATCATTGGAGTGAAAACGGCTGGGCCAATTTGGGGTATACGACTTGCCAATTTTCCCCTGCACATGTGGAATAGTGCAAGTGATTAATCGCCGATCCCTGCCTTAGGCGAGGCTGTCTGCCGACACCATATTTTCGCTCCCGGAGGGAGCAGGAGGCGTACAGGTAATATTATTCGAAAAAAATAAGGAAAAATGTTAAAGCTAAGACACCTAGTCATATAAAATTCAATGTTAATCTTTCAATTGATTAGAAGTAAGGGCATATAGTTTGTATGGTTATACAAACCTTGGGGATATGTACGGCAATATGATTTAGCGTATTTTATAAAAAAAAATAAAAAATGGCCATTTTCATAGCAAGGTCGGAATTCATTACACAGTTAAAGGCATCGAGGGTTATAATGATAAAACAAGCTCAGGACCAAAACCCTAGTAAAAGGCTTCATCCTCTGCTGCCTCACCTTTAAATATCCGGCATTCAATTACATCATTCTCGAAATAATGCCACACAACCAAGCAGTGATGGAAATTTGGAAGAAAGTTCAACCATTTGCAACGCAGTGGATAGGAAACAGTCCTTTCGATGATTCTTTTCATTTTCATCATTAATCTTTGATAATTGATGTGGCCCCACAAGGATGGAAAGTTGAGAAACATTCAACAAGGTGCAAAGAAGTTGAATGGTCCTTTTCAGTGATCATTAATCATAAAGCAGGGAAAGATGAAGAAAATTCAACCAGGTTGCAAATAAGTTGATTGGGAAACATTCTAATTGTGGTCCTTTAATTTGTTTATAGAAAATCCTTTTTTTAAAATTTCAATATATAATAGCTAAAAAACGAGAATATTTTGATCCTTCTTGTTGCATAAAAAGTTAGTGCTTTTTCTCCTTCTCCAGATTGGACTTTAATACCTATAATATTTGGTGGTTATTTCATAACGTAACATTGAACTAAGTAGTTATTAAATACTACTACTTTTAACTTCTTATGATCTTTAGACAATTACAATTGAGGATCGAGTAATGAGAAGCCATTTGATTGCATCACATTGGCCCTGTGTAGTTAGTTCTGCCAAAAGACCTGCTGAATTTCTCCTCTGCCCACAGTTCCTGTACGAAATGGAGGACTGTCTCATCATGATGGCCACTGGTACACAAATACTGGGCTCTCAGTTACCTCCATCTATACGTATGATGAGGAGCCTTTCTTTGTTCGCAGTCGGTTGAGACCACTCCACTGGCGTTTCTTGTGATCAAAAGCGTCTTCGTTTTCTCACAAAACCCTTTTCAGATGTTCCCTGGATTGTCAGGCTGCGAGCCAGAGTGGTTCCCAATATACTGGGTTTAGGTTCATTCTGGAGTGACTTACCACACAAGGAACGCTACTATTTGGCAGGGAGATAGGCAATTGCCAGGATGGAGCTAGTGACAGTAGTTTTTAATGAATCGGGCGGACATCTCCATTGACGTGAAATACTTAAAAACCTTTGAAGTCGATCATAAGAACCCTGCCCAATTCATCAAGATTTGCGATGATCGGTAAGCAAGAAGGATATCATCATTCCTAAGCAAACTTTCATGTAGTTACAGGTAGGCCACTTGTATATATGTTGAAAATTTATTGGGGCTAACACTGGTACCTGAGGCAGACCATCATTCAGAGTTCGTTGGGGCACTGTCATACCCCCAAGTAAGACTGAAACAATTGGTGTTAATCAATAGATGCTAGTACTCACATGTTGCATGGCAGGGAAGGAGCTTTGCTGTCTTGAGAAACAATTACCTTTCCCAGTACTCTCGATAAACGTCATGGTGGGAAAGCCTTGGAGACCAAATATATATGCGACTTAAGAATTGAAATTATTATAATCAGAACGCTTGAAGTCAAAAAGGGTGAATAACAGATCAAATCCTCTTTATCCTATTTGCTGATGACTTCACCGCCGCTGCCAGACATCCCTCATCCTTCAGGACAGGTGGGCTGCCTCCTCTCCCTCTCTTCAGAACATTGAAAAAAAAAAAATCACAAGCTCATCAAACACCTTGGAAATATGTCTTTCAATCCTGACAAATCTCCAATTCTCACTATTTCTCTTTCGAAAGACCGTCTGGAACCTCCGAAATCTATTTGCGGTCATTCCAAATTCAGGCAAATATTTTTGCCCAAAATCTGACACTTGCCACCCCCTTTCATGCTGCGTTAACGCTTCAACAGACCACCCCCAAAATATTACTCACGCTTTATGAAGAACCCCCCCGCCGTATTTCATACCCCATTAAACCCGGTATTGCTATTTATTCCCATGTTTTTTTTCAAGTTACTATGAACTATATTTAAAAGTAAAGGAGGACAGTGTTTCCGTCAATAAGACCAGGCACCAGTCAGAATCCCTGCATGACTCATCGGACTAATTGCTCAGAGTGATGTAATCATTTTAAATATGTTTCAATTCGTTTCATTGTAAATGAGATTAATGTCTGTGTAAAAAGCAATGATGGAATATTCGTTAAAACTTCAACAACAATCGTGATTTTATACGTTTTCTAATTTACATATTCATTATATTTAATAACATTTTGTATTGTAAGATTTTGGCGAATAAAACACGTTATTTAATAAAATTCGTACAATTTAAAGTATGAATATTACCAAAATTATCACATCTTCTTAGGGAAATTGACGTCACTTTTTCTTCAATCACCAATTTACAATTGAAAGTTTACAGTAAGAGTTTACAGTGAGATCTCTCAAAAAAGGCCATCGTGAGAGAGAAAAGCTGTTACACAAGGAAAATTAGACACAGGAGGAGGCCCATCACGCCCATCACGCTCATCACCATGAGGGCCCATCACGTAATGGAAACAAGTGGAAACGAAGCAAAAAAGGACGTTTGCTCTCATTTTTGGTCAAATATATTAATATTAAGTGTTAATGAGTGTATCTGTGAGGATTGTTCTGCGTCTTTGGCGAATAATAACGGAAAATTTTGTTTGTCTACAGTACTTGTTGATCAGACAGAGACAAGATGTACAAGGTGCGACAGACCAAATGCGGAACAAAGTTCTCATTGATATTAGTGTTACATTACATACATTACAACACTGGAAACCCCCAACCCCTGTAGCACTCTGTAACGCTGGAACAAACACTCCCACCCCCACTCTCGCCCCCCCAAAATAAATATAAACTAGACCATAACCCGCCGCTCTGCGCGACATTGTTTGGGGTGGGTGTGTTTGAGAAAGGAACTGATGCAGAGTATCAGTTAAGTTAATTTTTACTTTAATGCAGTCAAGTGGAATACGATTTCACTGTTCAGAAACCATTTTATTTACTTTTGTACCATGCCACCTTCATATGGCTCTTATTTGAGATAATGTAAGCCGAATATCACGTTACATCCGAGCGCAGAACAAAGTCGAAGATAGCGCGACACGAAACCACAAAACTCGGAAAATAATATATAAGATTCCTTCCTTGGACACCTGAACTCCTATCCACCTTCAAGCTAATAGCTTTGCATGGAGTACTACTCCTTACCCTCTGGGCTGTCTCCCGTGCCCACATCTTTGGTTCAGCTTGATGCCGTGGTGAAACCCAAGCCTCCAAGATTATCCAAAATCTCCCGTGAATGAAGGTTGAGTCTCATGCTATCACGCACCCATTGCAGGCAGGTCGGTGTCTCTCCGTCTTATTCTGCCTCCTTTCTGGTTTAGCAAACCTTTTTGTTTTCACGAGTTGTCCCCCCTCCAGGTTGCACACGGTCCCACCATAAACCTCCGCTTTTAGTGAAACGACCTAAATCCAGGATGACTGCTCACCTCCACTCATTTGTTCTTTTTTTATTCACATCCTCTTCAATCTATATTCTTCCCTCCAGGTCTTCAAGCAAAGCCTGTTCACCACCATCTCAGATGCGTCAAACAATGAAAACCATGGATCTTCTTCCTAATCCTTGTTAACCACACTCAAATCTTCCTCCTTCCAATTTTACACGTTTTTTTTCCTCTTGGAGTTCTTTCTTTGTATAGGCATCCTTGTCCAACCCACGCACGTGATTTTTCATCTTGTTTTATGTGTGTACGTCCTATCCTTCACTGTACTAGCTCTTCCACGAAGCACTCGACTATGTACTAGGCCGTGGGCGAGCAAGCCAAAGGCCATCATTTCTGAGTTTTGTGACACCATCCGGAAACTACTTGAAATTTTGCATGTAGGTACAGAAAAATATACTTTTACAACCATTAAAATTTGTCAAGTAAGTGAAAGTTGCACAATAATTAATAATTTAATTCATATTTTAATAATTTCTTCATAGCGCCCTCTACAGTCCGTGTGGAGACATTCATGGTATTTGCTGTGGGGAATTTACTTTACCGTGTTTCTGTATGCGGAAATGTCCACCATTCATCGGAATCATCGATATGAAATATCTGTGAGTCCGCCACGAAGTGTGAACGAGGTTGTTTTCACCTCTTTCGTGTCTGTTTGTCTGTTGTAATTTGGGAAAAATTGCTTTTCTTTTTTTTTTTTTTACCAAGTATGTGGTCTGCAGTGTTTGTCTGGTCTGTCTGTCTGTTAAACGATTTCTTGCCCACAGTTTCCAAGCATCGTTTTGAAAAAATTTATTGTGTGTACGTGACCGGCCAAGGACGGCAATGCCAAATTATGGTGAAGAATTTTTTTTAAGTGATTCTTTACAACATGAGAGATGAGGACCAAAACGAATATACAGCACGATCTCTTCAAAAGGTTGTGGACGGATCTGATGAAACTTTTGGTGGACAGGTTGGGAGTGCCATGAGAAAAAATTGATTCAATGTTGTTGAAATCCCAATCATAGATGTGGATACATAATTTTTATTTATTTTTAACTACATTCTTCACTATTGAGGATGGGGGCTAAAAACGAATTCCATATATCTCAAAAGTGAGGACGATTCTAATGAAACTTGAGAGGGTCCAGTTGGTGTGTGAAAAGGACTAATTGTTTCGATTTCGCGTGAATATCTGAATCCGGATCCAAATTCGAGAAATTTCTCCTGATTCTTCACTTGAGAGAGACGGGCCAAAAACGAATGTATAGCATTGATATTTCAAAAATGTAATGGGCCCGTATGTTCTCGTGGATCAGCATTACGGTGTGGAGGTATGCGCTCTAGCGAGTGGCCTTCTAGGTTTTTCACATGATACGGACGAAGACATATTGGACAAGGTTTCCAGTGAACCCCACCCCCTGAAGTTGATTTGGTTCCATTTGTTCTCTCTCATCGTAGGTATAGTTATTGATTCTAAATTTGCACCAGAAGTCCGGAGATCCTCTCTCCTCTTGTATCTATTCTCCTGTTTACCTCTCTTCACTTCTAATAAATATTGGCCTTATTATATGGTTACTTTGAAGAAAGAGAGGAAGCTTGAGATCTTAAAGGGATCACTTGCTTGAAAATTTGTCAGACCATGATTAGTGATAAATTATTATCCTTTGAAAGTGGTGAGAAAATCAAATCATGCCACACATTAATAATCATTTTCCGATGTAAAAGGTAGATATTCCCCAAATTGACTTCAAATTCGCACCCGTTCCCACACCCCATTCAGTGCGCCTCTCCAGGCCATCTTACCACGTCCTCTACTCGTTTTGGCAGCTCACAGTCGTCATCCTGGGGAGTTCATCAACCAATCAGCGCGCACTTGCATCATCCCGTGTGATGCCAGACATGTCCTGATCCAGCTGCATGTAAAGCAAAACCTAAAACCATCGATCTTTCCATCCACGTGGCACGTGAAATTCAACCCGATTCCTTTGAACCGGATATTCTGACGTAGAAGAATTGACTGTCGGCGTTACGAGGAAGTTCAAATATGACCATGATCCAGAGCCAGAGACAGTCGACGATCCAAGGAATCACTCGAAGCTTGAGTCGGGCAAGCCACGCACTGGTGCTTTGTGTGGCCTGTGTCGGCCATTACTGACTGCTTTTGGAACATCAGTGTTGTTGCCAGTCATCACAGTGTTGACAGACAAGAGGATGAAATTAGGTTACCTGAACGATGTTGTATTTATCAAGAACAAGACGTTTTCCAGTGTTTGGATTCATGACGTCATGTTACCATCAGGCTGCTGATGATGGCCCAGGTGTTTCACTGCTGCTCTGTTATCAATGCAGCTTCTTCCTTTAGGCATTCATTGAGAACCTTCAAACATCGAGCACCTTCACGTTTTACATACATTAACCTGATTTGTCAATGTTATTAGTCATTGCCAAATGCACCTTGGCCACCAAAAACTGATATAAATTAACATTATTGATCTTGGTGACATACCTGACATGCATCTAATGCAATATCAATGGCCAACGACAAACAACAAAATGCATTATTTGTGGGACAAGGAAACACAGTAAATGAAGGATATTATTTATCATTTACATGAATTGATAAATATATCCTCCTGCCTCCTCCTTCTCCTCCTCCTCCTCCGCCTCCTCATCAGCCCTTTACATCTCCCTATCAAATGCAATCGTTACGGTTCACTCCCTCTCATCTCTCCTGTACATTGTGATGCACGTGATCCCCCACTTCGGTGCGTTGCTTCTCTCTGGACCTTTGCTCCTTTCATTGAGCACTACTTTGTGGCCAAAAATAACCCCACTATTGTGGTCACACCCAAACTCAAAGGTCACAGATTTCTCCAAACTCGATCGCTTCCAGGTTTTGACTCGACAGTACTAAATGTGACATAAATTAATATATTCTATTTTTGGAGGTTTCTTTTAAACTAACGAATCGCCCTGCAATACTTTCCATAAGTGATCTTGTATTCAAAAATTACCGGTTTAGCAAAGTATGCCTTCAAGTATTAGAGAAAGAAACTGTAACCAGTTGGTTCATTTATGAAAAAATCAACAACTGTCACACACATGGGATGTCAGTGTTCTCAACATCCTTCCATAACCTAATCTACCAGCATGTGTTCAATCCAAATTAATGTTTCTGTGCAAGTCTTAATTTGACACTGATTTGTCGGGGCATGTGTGTGTAATTGTTGCATTCATTAAACTCCATTCTTTCCATTCAGTCACACATTATAAGGAAAGATCATGATCACCGAAAACATCATCAGAATTATCCGATTCTTCTTCAAAGTCATCCACAGCATTCTTAGTTGGGATTGAATCTTTAGAGTCAAACCACATTTACTTAGATACTGCACTGTATATCAGGGTGTCTGCATGAGCAACGAACACTATTCCTTTGCCATTGGGCTCTACACAAACTGGGTCTTCTACAACTACATTTATGTTAGCTCCAACAGAGTGTTGGTGCAGGTGGAGATCACCCATACAACTTCCAAGTCAGTGTCATTATAATGATATTAGCGTCCATGACCCTGCTGGATGGGCATTTTTTTTTTTTTTTTTTTTTTTTTTGTATACCAGTCCCAGGCTCGTAGAGAGGCTAACACACACAACGCACAGGCAACTGGGGGCATGAGACAAGAGGGCGGAGTGGGAAGGGACCAAAAAACAGTGGGGAAACAGACACATTAGCGTGATCTGTGGAAGGCGAGAGGTGATGGGGATGGAGGAGACGGGGAACATGGGGGAAGAGAAGATGGACATTACAGGGGACTTTTCAGGTAAGGAAAGCAGGCAGGAAATTGAAGGAAGTGGGCTTGGAGTGGATTATTCGGGGTAAAAAGATCGAGGATTTGGATGGGGGATGATAAGAGGTGGTGGTGAACAGCTGTTTTGAAGCCTGCGAGGGAAGAATTGGAAAGAAATAGAGTTGAGGAGTATTATTCTCAAAGGCGGGAAAAAAGAGCGAATGAAGGGAGTGAAGGTGAGCAGTGGTTCGTATTTTGGTAGTTTTACCAGGAGGGGTGTTTGGCGGAAACAACTTTGAGCGGCCCTGGCAAATGTGTGGGACAAATGGCAGAGAGAGCAGGGGGGCAAGGCTGGAGAGGAGTCAGGTAGAAGGACAGAAAGAAACCACCGACCAACCTGCGGTGATTGAGTGAGAGGGCCCAAAGACTCAGCTTCATTGCGGAGATGCCGATGATCCTAAATGCCCTAGGTTTCGAACAGCGTAGCCGAGAAAGTGGGAGGCAGAGCACCAGCCACAGAGAGAGGGAGAGCAGTACTCCATCAGGCTACGGACAAAGCTATTGTTAAGTGGTCAGGACTTCAAGAGCCGAGGAAGGACTTTTGCACGACGGAGGATTTCCAGTCGAAGCGACTGGCTTTTGAGGCGAGGTTGTAAATGTGACTTCCAGAAGGTATGGCAGATAGTAGACCCAGAAGCTTGAAGGAAAAGACTTCTTCCAGAGGATTGTTGAGAAAGTGATGGCGGGTTTTCTAAACGGTCCTTTTCGAAGAGACATTAGTAAGAGTGTGAGATTTGTCTGGATTGAAAGGACATGTTCCATGTGTTGACCAGTTTGTTGATTTATGCAGATCTGCAAGTGAGCCGAAGAAGCTGCTGCTTGCCGTCTGAGGATGACAGTGGTACGGCAGAGGGTGGAGTCATCGGCAAAGAGATATAGAGGATTCCAGAGATCGGAGAGATCATGATTGAAAAACCAGAAAAAAAACAGGGCCCAGAACGCTACCTTGGAGGGAAACTCCAGCCTGCAAGGAAGAGGGGATGAAAGAACTCCATTTAGGCCACCGTGACTGCCGACAGGAGAGGGAAGTCTGCGAGCCATGCAGTGGAGATGCCTTGTGATACCATGGGAAGAGGGTTTTGTGGAGGTAGTGCAGGGTGCCAAGACTGTGTCAAAAGCACGTGATAGTCCAGGGATACGGCTCGGATTCCTGTCTGGCATTGAGACCTCCATCCATTGATGGCGAGAGCAGAATCAGCCATATCCAGGTTTAGAGTAGACCAGGTCTAAACCAAATTGAATGATCGGAAAATCAAGCCATTGGAGAAGACGAAGGATTTCATGCTCTGAAGCGATGATGGATTCCATAACCTTGCTGAATGATTGGAGAAGGCTGATTGGTCTGTAGTTACAGTGGTATCTGTTTTGCCACCTTTTTTTATGCAGGGCAGTGATGTTAGCAGATTTCCAAGCAGATGGCAGTGACCTTGACAATATGAGAGGGTTGAATTAGAACAGAGAGGAGGTGAGCAAGGGCAAAGAGCAGGCTTTGAGGACACGTGGGCTGATGCCGTCTGAACCGGTTGCAGAATTTCTGAGTCGAGGTTGAAAAGCAAGCTCTCCACCTTGTTAGAAGAAAAGGACACAGAGATCCAGGGACAGTGGTGCGACTGGGTAAGGTGGGTTGAGAAAGTGATGGGTTTAGGACACAAGATTAAGCTGCAAAACACCGAGTTTAGACATCAGCTTTATCACGTGCGGTATCAGGCAGTGCAGCCATTTGACAGTAAAGGGAGGGGAGAGGGCGGAAACATACACCAGAAACCAGATTTGATTAAACGCCACCAGGATTTTGAGGAAGAGAAGAGGTTTGAGAGCAGCGAGAGTTCCAGACTGAGATGAGGATGTGTTTCTGGCTCTCCTGAGGGTTAGATACCACACTTGTTCCGAAGCATTGTGGAAGAGAACTGAGATTGCCCACAGATTGGGTATTGACTTTCCATGAGGCAAAGGCAAGTTGTTTCAGACAAGCCTCCCACAAGCTTCAGTAAACCAATGTGCGGGAGGTAAGGGTTGAGGACAGATGAAAGACGAGAGGGGATAAATCTGTGATGAGGAGAGCAAGTTTCTTTGAAAGAATTCCAGGAGAGTTATGATTTGAGAAAGTAGTGATAGGAGACCAGTCTGTAAGTTTGATAGCTGCCTTGGAGACCCTGCCAGTCGGCTTGCGTGAAATGCCAGACTCGACGCGGTGAGGTGGTTCTTCTGATAACAGCCAGAATAGGATGTCCACTTGACAAGGACGCTGGTCAGGAAGAACCGATTGGAGCGGAGGAGAGCAGCAGATATTGTCAGGAAAATTTGTCAAAATAGATCTAGTAAGAGTATTGGAGTACCATTGCGTTGAGATTCCGGGTTCGGGAAATTGACCGATTGATCAGTCCCAATGATCACAGAAAGCTTTTGCTGAGGTACCATGACAGGTGAGAGAGGTACCACACCTAGCCAACTGGCATGATGACAATTTGAAGTCCACCACATAAGAGAAGAGAGAGTTTGGATGAGAAGATAGAAGATGGTCCATGTTTTCGGATAGTGAGGTGTTAGATGGAGTCATCCCTGTTCGGGTGGGCGATACAGTACACATATAAACATGAGGTGGAGTGGAGGGGAAGCCGTAGGCCAGAGGTTTCCTGGGGTTGTGGGGGAGTGAGAGCAGTGAAGAGAGTGAGGAATAAGAGTCTTTGATGAAGAGAGCAAACCACCTCCACCAGGACGCAGGCTCAGGTCTGTCAAACCGGAGGAGGAGTAACCGGGGAGAGATACTTGGGGAGTCAGACACGTCATGGGAGATGGAAAGTTTCTGTTCGGCAGATTATGTCTGTTTGTTCAGTGGCAGCCTGTATGGAAAGATCTGGAAAAGGTTTTGAGCGAAGGCCCCGGATATTTGAGGTCCACACTTTTAATTGAGGTAGGGAGGAGGCTTTGGGTGCAGGGGGTGGTGGGGGAGGGAGGGATGGACAAGGATGAGGGGGAGTAAGGAGGGTTGTTTGAAAGAGTGTGGGGATTGCAGAATAGCTAAGGAGGGGGCCGAATGAGGAGGAGAAAAGGCTCTGTGGATGCTGGGGGAGAGGGGGACAAGAGACAAAGAAGAAGGCAGTTGAGGATTGAGGAGGTGGAGTGAAGAGATGGAGGTTGAGAGGGCAGTGGAAAGGGAGGCAGCTTGGTGGATGAGGAGGGGGCAACTTTGAGAAGGATGAGTAGGGGGATGAAAGGTGGAGAGAAAGAAAAAAGGGTGAGGGGGGAATTTTGAGAGAGGTGAGAGGAGGCTTGGAGGGAGAGAGTGGATGGTGCTTTGAGAGTGAGGGTAAGGGGGGTGAGTTTGGCACTGAAGTTGGAAAAAAGAATGGTTGATGCGAAACGTGAACTCCATTGCAAAAACTGTGGTTTTTAAAAGTTTTGGTCGGAGATTGCGATTTAAACAATATCTGATGGATGCCAATTGGAAGGCGAATTCAGAGAATGGAGAGAAGAAGCGCTTAATAGTTGGATTTTTTAGGCCAAGGAATGAAGGAGAGGTCGAAATGAGAGCAGTCTGTTAAAATAGCAGAGAGTAGTGCATTATGAAACATAAAGAGTTCCACATGTGTGAGAGAGGAAGATGAAGCATTATAGATCGTTTTTGTTGTTAATATTAATGTTTGAGAGAGTTTCAACAGATTAAGTCATGAGAAGTGTTGTCGAAAAAAATCGAGGAAGAAGACGAGGAGGAAGATAAGAGGTGAAGAAGAAGAAGCAGAATCGGGAGAAGGTTAGCGTGTTGTATTGTAGTGTTGTTGTGGGTATTATTTTTTTTATTTTATTTTTTTTTGAGATAAAAAAAAAGAGATTAGTTGGGAGAATGAGGGACGTTTAGGAAATGGGAGGATGAAAATTGAGGTAGATGGGAAGGATAAAATTGAAGGCAATGGGAGAAAAAACAAAACAACAACAAAAAAAACGATCGAACGTAGGCCTCAAGCCTAGGCCAAGTCCTAGGCCTCAAACACCCCGGTAAGAACGTCGACAAAAAACTTCACAAAATAGCACGATTTCTTGAAACAAAACCGAACTAGGAAACACACGTGAATTGAGTGAGAAAATTAAACAGTTAAAACGGGACAAATAACTACCGGAAACTTAACTTTTGAGAACGTCAGCAGAGAGCCCCTAAGGAGACCTCTCGTCCGCTCCAAACCCGGAACCGGAAGTTTTTGATAACGAAAACGAGCTACATGTTCATACAGCCGCATCTCTCTTTTGCGTAAAAACCTATGCCAAATCATTATGCGGACAAGACGGTTGATCCGCTGTGGCGACCCCTAACGGGAGATAGCCGAAAGAAGAAGAAGAAGAAGATAATAAAGTGTATCTTTGTTTTACACTACATCTAAGTTTGCATTTGTTTTGTTTGAAAATAAAATGTTTCTTTGTTTTACACTACATCTAAGTTTGCTTTTGTTTTGTATTTAATAAACTGTAAAAAATTTCCTCGTTTTCTGTGGGGCACCCTGTATGAGGAGTAGGTTTATTTGTCTTTCCTCGTTGTTTAAATAATTATTCATCATCATATTCCAATTCTCTTATTTCTCCCATTAAGTTTGTTTGGTGTTTTTACTTACAAGTGCAAGCCCGTAGGTGCGTGGCCGTACGTGCAAACAAAACAAAACAAAAAAATTTCAAACCGCGTGCCAGAAACACAACAACGGGCACAGGCACGATTTCCCTTCGCTCTCACGTGCACCGTCACACGTGCCGTGCCCATTACCCCGTTTCCTCTAGCAATGGCCCGCCATACTAGCCTCGCCGATACAGTACGTTTGTCTGCCAACAGCGAGCAAGTTCATTCTATCAAACTGTTTCTCTCTGCACTGATCGCCATTGACTTCGCGTTCAAGTGGTCTGCTAAGCGTCATCTGCTTCTCTATCTCTCTATCTCATGGACTCGTGCTGACCTCCGCGATTCAATTGTTGTCTGCCCAAGCGAGCATCTCGGTCTTCATTACCGTATTCAGCTGCATAGCCACCTATGCCCTCGCATTTCTTAATGTTGTCTGCTAAGCGAGCAGTTCGTTCTTCATCCGTTTCAGCTGCATGGCACCTTGCCTCGCGTTCAATGTTGTCTGCCAAGCGAGCAGTTCGTTCTTCATCCGTTTCAGCTGCATGGCACCACAAACACACCACAGAACCACCACACACACACACACACACACAGACACACACAGAGATTGCTGGAATTATAGATAGATGAAATGAGGTCAATGAGATGACAAATTAAGGGGTTGAATACAGACTGCAGAGCAATGAGTAAGGAAACCCGTCGTTGTGAATCGTTTTTACCACCAAATTGAGATGTATTTCGTTGGCAAGCATTGTGAGTAGAGCTGAATTCCTTAACAACTTCCAAGGAACACACCGTTTTGACAATTGGAAACAAAAAAAGTTGTGCACTTTTTTTTATAAATTATTTTGGAACAATTTTCTTCAATAAATAAATAATAATAAAAATCGTCTCCATGTACAATGTACATACCTTTATCTCGTTAGCACCTCTTCATAAACAACATCGCTGAGGAAACGGCGCTTCTTCTTTGTTTCCTCGTCCAGGGCAAGAATACGGAGGCTTTTAATGGCCAATTATTCAATTAGCGCCAACGTATTTTGCCTTCTCGCAAGGAAAAACACGAGAGAGAAGAGAAGAAAGAAGAAGAGAATAGAAGAAAGAATAGAGAGAAGAGAAGAGAAGAGAAGAGAAGAGAAGAGAAAAACCCGTAATGGCGAACGCGGCTGAGTTTCTCTTCCCCATCGACCACGGCTACGCAGCAACGCTCCCTGTCATTGGTTGATAAAAAATGGCCGCAGCAACGGTTCCTGTCATTGGTTGGTAAATAAATGGCCATAACTTGGGAACCACTTGTCCGATTAATATCAAACCTTGAAAAGGCACATCCTCAGGTCCCCAGCAATATACCTGGCAAGTTTCAATTAGATCGGACCAGCGGTTGTCGAGAAACAGCGGTCACAGACACACACACACACAGACACACACCACACACATACACACACAAACACACACACACACACCACACACACAGACACACAGACACACCACACACAGATTGCTGGAATTATAGATAGATGAGGGAAAATACTATTGTGGAGGTTCTACAGCAGGTAGCTCAACAGGCATCACTAAAGCAGATCGTTGAGGTGTGTTTT
>CM068964.1:4716088-4744944 GCA_035128595.1 Eptatretus atami
AAATTGTCTTGTTTTTCTTCATCCACTTCTTCCGCAGTTAGTTTTTGTCTTTCTTTGTCTTCCTGTTTTACAACTTTTGAAACTAACTTCTGATGTTCCTTAAACCTTGTTGCTCATTCTTGCACACCCATTTTATTTATTCATTGAAAAAAATATGAAAGAACAGTCTTGAACAAAGGTTTAAATTTTGTTCCCTTTTCAAAAAAAACCGAATGAGTTTTCTTTCAAACATGAGATGGAAAGATTCCTTCGACAGATACAATTGAGAACATTTTTTCACAACACACATATGGATGTTTCAACCAACCTGAAAAAGATTTATTTCAATCAATAACCACTCGTCACTCCTACTGAACTCTACTTGATTGCCAAATTTCTCAGTCGATCTATTCATTAAAAAAATTCGCTGGGACATTCAGCAACTGAATCTGAACAGAAATACAAAATCTTTCAATCTCATGATGAATGGGCTGCTCTTAGAACCCTCAGGAATCGCTCAGATATCGTCATCAAACCAGCGGACAAAGGTAGCTGTCTGGCAGATGGACCATTATCAATAGGAAGCCCATCATCAATAATTATAATCAGACAGTAGCTTTTATCTCAAAGTGGACAATGATCTTACCATGGACCATCAAAAACTCATTAAAGAAACTGTAAAATAATTAATTTCCAAACAGGAGCTTCCACCCACCTCCTGCAATTTCATTGTCAGTACCCCCCCCCCCCTCCCCTCCCCTTCCCCCCGTGTATCACACACATACTTTCTGCCAAAGATTCACAAACCCAACAACTCTGGCCATCCCACTAAAATAATTTCCAGCTACTTAAACAAAAAAATGGCTCCAATTGTGTTCTCTCCACCATCCTGTATCAAAGATATTGTCAGGGTCCTGGCAGTTACGTTAATCCCCCCCGACCCAATTGTGGTGGATGGGCGGTTAACACCGACCAGGCCCAGATCGCCGAGCGGTTTTACTTAATAGGCAGACACGTGATCCTCAGAGATTATAGCACGTGCGGGAGGGGAAGGCGGCACTGGCAGAGCGACAGATGCACAGCACAAGGGGTTTATACTCAAACCCACAACAGATACATGGACACAGTAACTTAAAATAAACGCTGGGATTTATTGAAAATAGACAAATATTTACAAGGGGATAATTCAAAATGTAGTAATAATACATGAAGTAAATTAAGGTCTAAAGTCGAGGCACCTCGACACACGGACTTTGATACAGAGAAGGGGAAAACGAAAGAAAAGCAAATCCTCCCTTTATTCTGGCACTTTGCTTTGTCCAGAGGTGGTCTTTACTGAACTTTGGGATTGAGGTGCTTCGTCTGGTGTGGGAAGATTCGTCCCAAAATGGCGCTGAGCCACTCTCTGAGTGGGAAACGTATGTGAGATAATTCGTGAAGCGGTATTCAACACCAGGACTCACCAACTGCCGTGCGGCTTCTTCGTTGATCGCGCTTACCGATGCAGCTGCTCTCTGCAGAATGGCACCACTCCCTTCAGTGATATACATAAGGCTTTGAGGTCCGTCTCTCACGACCAGCCAAGAGTCAATAGCCAGCATCTTGCTCCACCATGCGAGCCAATTTTCCTCAGCATGAATACGAGAATCGTGCTGTCTTCTTCATGCGTCGAAGGAAAGCCAGCCGTAATGCCCTGTTCTTACACGCCATCTCCTAGCAACGTCGTCTCTCGACCGTGTGCGTCCCTTACACCGAACTCAAAACCAACAAAACCAAAACCTCTTCCTTCTCACGTCATGCCCATCAATCATCCACCTCCGGGTGTGGCTTGCTGGCACGAAAATCGTGAAGGCGGGGCTTCTTGCCTGCTTGGACACGCAACTGTCTTATTGTTGTTATGGTTGTTGTTATAAAAATGCAACTCCTTCATGGCTGGCTTGAAAATACAAAAACATAGAAAGTCACAGGGGGCAATTACATACTCAGGAAAATTGGTCTTAATCCCTGTCTCATTAACACAGCACCACCCCCCCCCCGCCTCCCACGCCGTGTGGTGACAAGTAAGCCTAAGTCACATTTGCTCTACGGCGAGGATACGGCGGCCGTACGCCCTCTGAATTGACAGAAACGTGCGGCGGCCGCAGAATTTCTGAGGTGGCCTCAGGGTGGCCCTACGCCGTTTGGCTATATTTACAGGTCGTAAGGTCGCCGTGGAATTATAACGCGGAGTTATAACTTTTTTCATTTCTACGTTCGCCGTAGCAATTCGACAAGCCGAAAAAAAAACTGGTAAAAAAAAAAAAAATTTACCCATTCGTTACCGTCCGTCTGGCCGCACGTTCACCTTAGGGCCCCCTGCGGTCGCCTTGCGGGCACCTTGAGGCTACCTTGCGTCTGCCTTGAAAATTCTATGGCCGCCGCAGGGCCCCCTTAAGGTCACCGTGTGACATCAAATCAAAGACCGTACGGCAACCCCACATTTTCGGTCTCCACAATTTCTAAGACCTAAGCCTAAGTTACATTTGCTCTACGGCGAGGATACGGCGGCCGTACGCCCTCTGAATTGACAGAAACGTGCGCGGCCGCAGAGTTTCTGAGGTGCCTCAGGGTGCCCTACGCCGTATGGCTATATTTTACAAGTCGTAAGGTCGCCGGGGAATTAAACGTGGAGTTATAACTTTTTTCATTTCTACGTTCGCCGTAGCAATTCGACAAGCTGAAAAAAAAAACTGGTAAAAAAAAAAAAATTAACCCATTCGTTACCGTCCATCTGGCCGCACGTTCGCCTTAGGCCCCCTGCGCCCCTGCGGTCGCCTTGCGGTCGCCTTGCGGGCACCTTGCGTCTGCCTTGAAAATTCTATGGCCGCCGCAGGAAACACCCTAAGGTCACCGTGCGACATCAAATCAAAGACTGTACGGCAACCCCATGTTTCAGTCTCCACAATTTATAAATACGCCGTGCAGCTCCCGAAAAATAAAAACATATGTGACTGCTACATTGTGTGACCATGGAAATACTGCGGCGCCGTATAATTGCTAGTGGCCGTAGATTTCGGAGACCCCACGGCCGCCGTGGCAAATGTGACCTAGGCCTAACACTTAAGTTCACAGTTTCCCTACTTAATTTACGATGCAAGGTGTCTCCTACACGTCCACAGACCAAGAAACTCCATATAATCCTAACTTTCCTATGAAATTCCTCCATCTACCCCCACAACCGTAACAATATCAACCATGCCTTATAGATTTTTGATCAGTTCTAGTTCTTTAGCGACAACAAATTTCAATTCACCATGGACATTGCATCACTCTACATGGTTATTCCAAATGACGAGGGTCTTCAGGCACTCAAACACTTTTTTTCAATCGTCACACCATCCAAGACCCCAGCATTGAAACTTTACTTCGTTTGGCTTAATTGGTTCTCACACTCAATTTGCTTTACATTCTCCAACAGCTTTTATAAGCAGATCAATGGTGTGGCTATGGGTAAAAATGGGTCCGAATTATGCACATCTCTTTGTCGTTTTCATTGAAGAACAGATTTTTTTTCTCAATTTGATGGCCCGACACCACATTTCTTTGGACGCTACATCGATGATTGTATTTCATTAACCTCTGGTGGGAGATTTCAGATACCTGCGTCACATTTTTAGATATCAAACTTTCTCTTGTAGATACCGGTTTAATGATCACTATTCAGTAAAAACCAACAGATTCACACAGCTATATAAGGTACTCATCTTCTCATTCTTTATATGTCAACAATTCCATGCCTTATTATCAGTTTCTGAGGCTCCGTCGCCTCTGCAATGATGACTTGGATTTTGGATCGAAAGCCAGTAAGATGTGTCAGTTTTTCACAGATCGCGGCTATCCCAGCTCACTCGTGGAAAATGCTCTTAACCGTGTCCGGCCAATCAACAGACAAAATCCCCTCCTTCCAAAAATAAAACCCCAGATTGAACGAATTCCTCTCACTCTGGTGTATCATCCCAAAAGCTTCGCGGTTAAAATAATCATCAAAAAAAACTTTAGGAGTCTGAAAGAACGACACAGAAACCACTTCCATCATCTCTCAACCACTTCTTTTTTCATTTAAAAACATTTTGTTTTTTTCATTTCTATTTTTCCATTCTACCACCTGGAACATTCAATTGTTCATGTGGTCGTTGTAATACCTGCGATTTTTTATCAACTCCACAACATTAATATCAGTAACAAAGCACACCACCAATATCAACTATCATTTTACCTGTTCCACCTTCGATGTAATTCACTGTATTTTATGTTCACTTTGCAAACAGAATTTACATCCTGGGTGGCAGCGAGAGGGGAGGGAAAGGGGTGGCAGCGAGAGGGGAGGGGAAGGGGTGGACAGCGAGAGGGGAGGGGAAGGGTGGCAGCGAGAGGGGGGAAGGGTGGCAGCGAAAGGGGAGGGGAAGGGGTGGAGCGGAGAGGGGAGAGGAAGGGGTGGCAGCGAGAGGGAGGGAAGGGGTGACAGCGAGAGGGAGGGGAAGGGGTGGCAGCGAGAGGGGAGGAAGGGGTGGCAGTGAAAGGGGAGAGGAAGGGGTGGCAGCGAGAGGGAGGGAAAGGGGGAGCGAGAGGGGAGGGAAGGGTGACAGCGAGAGGGGAGGGAAGGGTGGCAGCGAGAGGGAGGGAAGAGGTGGCAGCGAGAGGGGAGAGGAAGGGGTGGCAGCGAAAGGGGAGAGGAAGGGGTGGCAGCGAGAGGGGAGGTGAAGGGTGACAGCGAGAGGGAGGGGAAGGGTGGCAGCGAGAGGGGAGGGGAAGGGGTGGCAGCGAGAGGGAGGAAGGGGTGGCAGCGAGAGGGGAGGGAGGGGTGGCAGCGAGAAGCAGGGAAGGGATGGCAGCGAGAGGGGAGGGGAAGGGGTGCAGCGTGAGGGGAGGGGAAGGGGTGGCAGCGAGAGGGGGAGGGAAAGGGGTGGCAGCGAGAGGGGAGGGAAAGGGGTGCAGTGAAAGGGAGGGAAGGGTGCAGCGAGAGGGGAGGGAAGGGGTGGCAGCGAAGGGGAGGGAGGGTGGTAGCGAGAGGGGGGAAGGGTTGGAGCAGGAGGGAATGGTGGCAGCGAGAGGGAGGGAAGGGGTGGCAGTGAGAGGGAGCGAAAGGGGTGGCAGCAAGAGGGGAGGAAAGGGGTGGCAGCGAGACGGGAGGGAAAGGAGTGACAATGAGATGGGAGGGAAAGGAAGTGACAATGAGAGGGGAGGGAAAGGGGTGGCAGCATGAGGGAGGGATGAAGGCAGCGTGAGAGAAGGGGAAAGGCAGCGCGAGAGAGGGAAGAAGGGAGGCGAGGGAGGGGAGAAGGCAGGCGAGGGGGGGAAGAAGGGAGTGCGAGGGGAGGCGAAGAAGGCAGTGCGAGGGGGGGAAGTGGTGGCAGCGAAGGGGAGGGTAAGGAATGACAACGAGAGGGGAGGAAAGGGGTGGCAGCGAAAGGGGAGGAGAAGTGGGGGCAGCGAAAGGGGAGGGAAGAAGGCAGCGTCGAGGGAGGGGAATAAGGTAGCATGAGTGGAAGGGAAGAGGGCAGTGTGAGGGGAGAGGAAGAAGGTAGTGTGAGGGGAGAGGAAGAAGGTAGTGTGAGGGGAGAGGAAGAAGGCAGTGTGAGGGGAGGGGAACCAACGTGAGAGGAGGGGAACCAACGTGAGGGGAGGGGAAGGCATTGCAAGGGCAGGGGAAGGAAGTGTGAGGGGGGTAGGCCACATACCCTGTCATCACCCATGTGATAAAATGCGCCCAAACAACGTTTTCTCTTTACCGCCGTGTTCTATATAAAACCGGGCAGAAAATCTCATCCTCCATCTTCTTCTTTACTTATAATGATGTGAGTCTCACTAAGTGCCGTTTCTCACGTCGATTCGATTCGGAAAATGCTGATTATACAACTCCTTTTGAAGCATCACAAAGCAGGTCACTCGACTTGCTGCATCGGTGACAAAAGGATATGAAAAAGCAGCTGATATTTCCATAATTTATTCGCACAATTGTTAAAACGCTGGGGTCTCTGGGTGTTTATAAGCATTGCAATGTACCCAGCGATTAGTTGCTATGATGAACAGGCATTCGATAATGAGCGAAAAAGTGTAAAAAAAACAACTTTATCTTGGAGAAATAGTTGCAGCCTGTTCCAAGTCAAGACATGGTTGAGCAGGCCAAAAAACATGGCGGCTTCAGACCCTTGCGAGGTTACCCAGGAAAGCCTCCAGAGAGTGAGGTGGCCAAGGATTGCCTGAAAAAGGATATAATTAAATAAGGACGTTAATTATGTTCAAAAGGGATGTTTAAATTAACCCAAACACCCAATTTTCACTCTTGCACTTCCTTGGAGTTTTCTTTGTATGCATGTAAGATTTCAGACTGCCATGTTTCAAGGTTTTGGAGTTATGGAGTAGACACATACACTGACTGACACACACACGCATGTGCACGCACGCACGCACGCACACATTTATGAGTATGGATGCAAGCTCTTTGCAACAGCTTGAAGGTGTCCATACAAAACAGGTGTGCTTACTACAAACAATGGTGACACAAATCAGACACATGCAGACAAATCCTTACTGTAATTCACGGACTGGTGTTTGAGTGTTTGTTATGCTACTCCTCCCCCAGTACAGGTCCGATTACATCTATACTTGCTACATAGGATCAGCATGACCCCAATAACTTTGCCGGGTTTTTTTGGAGGGGGGGTTATGGGGGGAGGACACGAATCCTCTATGTAAATGTGTATCATGTAGTGCCACCTCTAGGTGGGGGAGGGTATTACAAGGTCCAACATTTATATGATAGTATTCCTGTCCACACTTTTTCCAGTGCAGAGAGGTGTTTTTAATTATAAGCAGTAGCTATGTTTTTGCTTCATGCACATAACCTGGGTGTTTCTTTGCCTACACAGATCTGTGAGTTGCCTATACCCCGCCCAAATAAAGGTATGTGTCAGAAGAATGTGTTGCATGCTTGGAACAAGATCGCCCTTGAGGCGGGTACTCTGCTAGTTCACAATAAAATACTCAACTTGACTAACTTTCTGGGACACCATCTTTATAACATCGCTTTCTTCTCTACACCCAGTGGGGAAAAGAAGGAGAAATTTTCTCCGACTCTAGATGAAAGCCAGCTCGTGGGGTTTGGCCATGCCGTAGTTTTTATATGCTGAGAGACAAGCTAGTTCGCTGAGCTGCACAGACCTTTCTTAAAGCCTTTGGTGGGACTCGATTTGGGTCGGAATCAAACTGCCGACCTCAAACACTCAGAGTGGATGCTCTAACAGTCTAACCGTTACACCACCCAGTCTCATTATTGAGCTTCTTTATTACAGATCATTCATTGATGTTTTTTCATTTTCTCTAATGCAGAGGGATAAAAGCTTATCTTCATGGATTCAGCTAGCAAACGAAAACTGATTATGATAGAAAGCCAGAGATGGTAAAGAAATAAATTGTTATTGATGCGTTTGGTCTTCAAATGAGAAGTTTGGATCTTTGCGGCCAGGAGCACTCTTGACAGAAATGATTCAATGACATACAGATAACAAAATTTAATTACCATTCAAATGAATTGCATAAAGAGGGGGGGGGCAGATAACACAAAATAGATAGATCTCAGGCATCTGAGATGAAATGCTCTGCATGAAGGCTCAATAAGTAAGATTTCATTATTGAAGTAATTGCTATGAAATAGGTCGATGCGCTTCGGAGCACAAAGACCCAACTCCAGCTTTCCAGGAGCTGTGCTGTAAAGAATCCCCTTCACATCATCGTGCCTCCATCAAGTATTTGCTAATCCTCCCTTTGAATCCATTGCACAGTTCTTGGGATCCATGAACGTGGGTATGAGAATATTCCTTTCTGAGCTGCGTTGACCGTGCGTTGCGACATTTCTCTTGAAATTTGTTGTGAATCTTGAGGAGAACTTGGCCGTTGTGAATGGTAAATCAAATGACTTTATGTGACCTTATGTCAACCTCATGAGCCCTCCAGTGAAATGTCTTCACCGGAGGTCAGTCACTTGAGGTTAAATTTGTTTTCTTTGTTATTCCAGGAACCATTGATGCATCTCACAGGTCAAACTAATGTCCTGCAAATGTAAATGAGCAGTGTAAATGTGCTGTGCTAGAGAGTGTTTTGTTGTTTTTAAATACAAAATACAATTATGCACACCTGTTTTCATGCAGGTTAAATAAATTGTTTCCTTTTGCCGTTAGAGTTCAAGTGAAAATAAATAATTCACATGTACTGGGCCTACTACATGCCTTGCGCCAAGGTTTGTGACTCGATTTACATTTCTGTGTCTTTAAGACTTGACTCATGACTGAACTTGATATCTCACTCAAGGCTACTAAGAATGAATGTTTCACAATCCATTTTGTGAGATAACAACCTGGAGGAGTTTAGCAATGGTCTGGAAATATAAATGCCATGGGTTTGAATCCTGTGTATTAATGTCAGTTTGCAAAGGAATGTTGGGTCAAAACATATTTTATGATAAAGTACAAAATTTTATCGATAAGACCAAGGCTCATGGAAGAGCAAAGTGACAGAGGCCACAAAGGCAATGTACTGGTAGTTTGACAGTGGGGCCACATGTGGACATAAAAAGCAAGGGAATGAATGAACAGCTAAAGAGAAAGAGAGAAAGACTTGACATTTGTATCCTTTGTTTTTTTCACAAAACAATCTACAAAAAGGATTTGTGAAAATGCAAATTAAACTTGAATAATAAACAAATCCAACAGTTACAAATGCTTTTACATGAAAGAGGGTGTTAACTAATTATCTCTGCCACAGAAGGTGGACAGAGTCTATGCTTCAACGCTGTCTGTTTGTCTGTCTGGCTGTGAACAAGATATCTCAAAAAGTTGTGAACGGATTCAGACGAACCTTGTGGTTGATGACGACATAACATGAAATTCACAATCTCTTCCCCTTTCTTCTCGCTCTTAACATTCTGTTCTCGTTCGTTCAGAACAATGTTAAATAAAACAAGTCTGAAGAAGACGATGGTTCACAAGCGGTATTTGACGATGTAGATTGTTTCAGAAGTCAAGGATGAGACAATGTGATAAGTTTGACCAAGTTATAAAAATGATCAACATGATGTGTACGGATGACAGGTTATTAGCTGCAAAATGTCGAAAACCCGGTTTCGTTCAAAAACTTTAAAAATTTGACCTTTGCATAACCTTTAAAGGTCCCAAAACAATGTTGTGGACATTAAAATAAGGAAACAGGATACGTGCTATAGCTTAATGGAGTTAGTTCGTCGAAGAAGGTCGGAAACCCGGTTCGATTCCACAACTTTGAAAATTGACCTTTGTGAACTTTAAAGGTCAAAGGTCAAGGATCATGACCTTTGGTGCAAAACTTCCTCTGGAACATTCCAGGAACATATAACGTCATATAGGCTATATGGCATTCACACTCCTCGGATTATCCATACTTTGATGAAATCAGCTAAAAACAAACTTGGAAGGGGCGCCACAGCAAGGTGTTCGAGATAGAGAAAAATGCTTTCAAGACTTTAGGTGGAGAATGACCTCAAGATTATGCATAAAAAATTGTCATCCTAGCTCTCAAAGTTTGGGTGGTCGTCGGATTTTTATGTCAAAATTCAAAATTTTCTAAGTTCATGACCTTTGACCTGACCTTGGACTAAAATGAAAAATCGAGCTCCGTGGGCTATGCAGGTGCCATTGGCTAAACAAATACCGAAACCCTGCCAGATTCGACAACCCCCTCGGAGAAGATGGATTTTTATGTCAAAATCGCAATTTTCTAAGTTTGTGACCTTGTAACCTTGACCTTGGGACGAAAATGAAAATCGAGCTCCGTGGGCTATGCAGGTCATTGGGCTAACCAAATACCGAAACCCCTGCCAGATTCGACAAACCCCCTAGGAGAAGATGCAAATTGAAATTGGCTACCCCCTAAAAACACAATTCGCAATTTTCTAAGTTCGTGACCTGTGTGCCTTGACCTTGGGACGAAAATGAAAAATCGAGCTCTGTTGGGCTATGCAGGTGCCATTGGGCTAACCAAATACCGAAACCCCTGCCAGATTCGACAAACCCTCAGAGAAGATTTTTTATGTCAAAATCGCAATTTTCTAAGTTCGTGACCTTGTGACCTTGACCTGGACGAAAATAAAAATCCAGCTCCGTGGGGCTATGCAGGTGCCATTGGGCTAACCAAATACTGAAACCCCTGTCAGATTCGACAACCCCTAGAGAAGATGCAAATTGAAATCGGCTACCCCCTAAAAACACATGTTTTTGGGGGGTGGCTCCGCCCATAATGGGCGCACCAAGCCCTTCAGGGAAACACAACTAGATCATGATATAAACCTCCCACCAAAATTTCATCAGGATCGGATCAAACCCACAGACAGACAGACAGACATACACACAACAATAACGAATATAGTGGTCACTTATATTTTTCGTGAAATATTTTTTTCGTGAACCAATTATATTTTTCGTGAAAATATTTTCGTTGAACCAATATATTTTTTCGTGAAAATATTTTTCTTGAACCAAAATAATAACGGTTCATTCACAATCTTTCAAGATTCGGTCATTTCATGATTCTTCAGTAAAAAGTAGGGTTACACAAGGTCGGTGATTGAAATAACATACAAGGTCATTCATAATGGAAAAATAATATGCAACTGGAACTCATCAAAGACCTTCATATTGAAATGGGTTTTATGGTTCCTGGTCGAGTAGTTTAAGACAACATCGTCGGATACACAGACAGAGAAATAAACAAACAGAATAAGAAAGATGTTGTGCATAGCACGATACTTGCAAAACCCAATCAATCAATAGTTTCCATGGACATTGGCCTTGAATGAAAATTGATGATTATGGACTCCACTGGATCAAAGACTTGCTGACAGTGCGCAAAGAATATAAAATACCAACAGTTTACATCAGAAGACAGGAGAGAAGTAACGGCTATGTACTGCATTTGTTGTGGCAGAATTAATTTCAAAAACCGGCTCATGCAGTAAAGAGGGAATCGGGGGGGAAATGGGATCGAAGGTGGTCTACGGAGGGAATGTCCCCCAAAATATTTATTTGCTTTCTTCTCAAAAACTACGCACATAATTTCAATGAAACTTGACAACAACCTTCATCACCCGTGATGTACCAAAGTTTGTTCACGACGTATAAGAATAAAAATAAAAATCAAATAAACAAATAAAATCAGGCCCATAACATCGGTTCATTGGCACATTTTGCTGATTCCGTCCCACGTTGAGTTCCTCCTCAATAGCATTATTCTACCAGGTGAGCGCCCTGGGGTATTACCCCAATTTTTTTTTATCTCATAGGTGCCTTCGTGCTATGACGTCTTAATTGCACGTGTAGAACGCTACATCTGATCAGTATGAAAATGTTTGAGGGTCATCTCGGGATAAATTGGTAAAAAGAAAAAACATTGATGATGCCATCGGTCACATAGTTTAGCAGCCATTAAAAAATAAAAAAATTAAAACCTTCAACAATCTCTTCCAAAATGGCTGAACAGATCGAGTCAAAACTTTACAGGTATGACCACCCTCTGATGTAACAGGTCAAATGGTTTGTCAGCCATATTGGATTAACCTAAAACCTTTAAAAACCTTCCTCCAAAACAGCTGGACAGATTGAGGGGGAACTTCACACACTTGTTCCCCAAACCTTAGGGATACCACGGTGTTCACGAATAATTGATAGATCACATGCATGGTCTAGCTGCCGTATTGGATTGAACGAAAATCAATTCTTTCTCTTGAACCCCTTCATCAATCAATGTGAAACTTCATGATTATGATCCAGTATTGATGGGGAATATATGTTGTAAATTTCAACGTGATTGGATGCATGGTCTGGTTGCCAGAATTATTTAATGTTTTGAATCTGGGTTCTTTTTAATTTTGTATTTTGAATAAGGCTCACTTGGCTGCACCTGGATGGGTTTCAGGGTGGAGGAGTAGCAGCTGAAATGCGAATCCTATCCAGGTTCCTCCTGATGACTTCATCTTTGCTTTTTGCCTGTTTGTGTTCCTTCTGATGACTCCAATGCAGGACTGTACATATTTCGTCTTCCATTTGATTTGAATTGAATTTATTTTAATCCCATTCTGAATTCAATTGAATAATAATAAATGTCATGGGTCAGGGTCAGGTGTCTGATCAAAGTGAGGTTGCATCAAAGCGGGACGTCTTGGTACCCGGTCATCACTGCCAGCAGTTGTAAAGTGGCAGTTATAGTTTTGCCTATTCTTAATTACGTACCACACAAAATACACTGCACAAAAACCACACAAAACAAATCCTGGCAAGCATCTGCAATCTCTGATTGCTCTTTCTTGATGTCCTTAAATATTTTCTGCTGGACCAACATCCAGTAACTGGTGTACTCGCTTCAGTACCTCGAGGTGGACATGTAACAGGTCTAAGGGTCTAAGTGGTGCAAAGGATCGATAGTGGTCTATTTTTTTTATGAGATTTTGCCTACCGCAAAGCCAAAGGCCACTCAAGGTGGGGGCTATGCAAAGGAAAGTATACAGGGTGTTTCAAAAACATTGATAGAACTTTGACTTCCTGCCATTTCTTTGTTTTTTGACCTATACCGTTTTCCTTTTCAGGGTTTGTTGGTGTTATCGTGGTATTTGTTCCCTGGGATTTCTAGCTCCGTAGCTCAGCTATGCCATTGACAGTGAAGGAGAAGACAAAATTGGTGGCTCTGTGTTATGAGTCTAAATCATATGTAGACACCCGCTGGATGTTCTGCCAGGAATGCGACCTCAGAACACGTGATGGACCCACAAATTATGCCATTCAACATATTGTGAAACATTTTTTTAGCACAAGGGTACAGTACACAACCTGAGCAAGTGCAGCAGTGGCAGGCCAGCATCAGTAACCAAGAGCCAAGACAGCATCGATGGCGTGCGGGATTCTGCAGTGGACGGTCTCAAGAAGTCCCACTGCCGGTGCTCCAAGGAGCTACGCATCAAACCAACATGAGTCTGGCATATCCTCACTAAGGAACTGAAGCTTTTCCTATACATTATCCCTATTTGCTATAAACTGAGTCAATATGTCATGATAATAAGACTTGATATGTGCAATTGACTCAATGACAGGATGGAGCGGTACCCAAATTGTATCAACTTGATCTGATTCAGTGATGAAGCCCATTTTCACTTAAGCGGTACCATCAACAACCACAACAACATTTTCTGGGAGGCAGAACCACTTAAGGTCACTGAGAGGTACCTGAAAGGGCCTGATGTCACATGCTTCTATGCCTTCAATGCCAGATGGGGAATGTGAGGGCCTGACTGGTTTGAGAATGACAACAGCAGGATAGTGACAATCAACGGTGAGCGCTACCAGACCATGCTCCAGACGTTCCATAATGATCTCACCCAAAAGGTCAAGCCAAACCACCTCAGCATGACTTGGTTTATGCAGGATCGTGCACCCCCACATACAGCTGGTAATACCATCACTTTCCTGCGGCAGCTCTTCAGAAACTGCCTCGTTGTCCTGGGTACCGCTCATGAATGGGCACCCCAAAGCCCAGACTTGAATCCTCTGGACTACTGGTTCTGGGGGGCTGCCGAGGGTTAGGGAATACCATTGGGGTGAACCATGGGGGCACACATCGATAACATCAATTACAAGGATTTTGCATAAATGCCAATTTCAGAACTTGGCCTCTCACCCACTCGAGCAGTGCCTTACTGCAATAGCAATCAGTGATCGAAAATGCCATGTCAATAGCTTTCAAGAAATGTTTGGTTCACCTTCCTGAGATTTCTGTTTCTTTGTAAATAAACATTTAAAGTTGCATTATTCTTTTTGAAACACCCGTAGACATGAAAGAGAAAGGAGAAATCTTGACATTCCTCTTGAATTGAGGTAGGTTGGGATTGAAGGGGAAGCAGGATGCAGGTAAACTGTTCCAAAGTGAGGCAGTGTAGGAGGAAAAAAAACTACAAAAATACCTCATAGTCTTACTCCTCAGGACAGATGCAGTGTATGGATGGGAAAAACTGCCAAACGTGTAGAGCAACGAAGTATGCTCAATATGCATTTCAATAAAATAGACTTTTATCAAAGCTTTTCGACTTGCACTCCTCAGGATAAAACCACAAGCAAATGAATAAGAAGCAGCAAACGCTCTTATATAAAGTTACAATGTAATGTTATCAACGTTGATTGGTTGAGAGAAAGAAAGGATGGGATTACCTGGTTGGTGGAACCATAGAGCATCATGAATAATGAGTAGGTGAAAATGAACCTTCATGAATAATGATTAGGTGGAGATGAATCACCAAAGTACCTTCAGAAACATAATGCTAATTACCTGAGGGCAAGTTGGGATAGTGGTTTTCATGATGACTTAATGTTGATTGTGGAAGAGTTGTCAGACTGTCAAGTCATCATAGTCAGAATAGATATAAAATTAGTTCGGACAAATGTTTTCTGTCTACAAAGAATGAGATTGGTTGACCTGATGAATGTGGCCTCCATTGCACGAATGTGAGCTAAACTGCGTTCTCTACTCAGGATTTTAAACCAGCCGATACGATGTTGTTGTGCACAGAGGATTATTCAATAAATGGTAACCAATTGCAGAGACACAGGGAATAGTTGTCATACTGTTTACATTCTTACAAGCCCGAGTTGTTTTTCTCTGTTCGGATGAGAGACCTCGTCTGATCCCCAAATGGACGTGTTGTTCAATGTGATCCTTCAATCTCAAGGATTTGCGGCACACATACCTAGCATCACACCGGCACTGAAATTTGTAAGTAATCTTACTTCTATGAGAGGCAGGCAAAACTTCTTTATGGACTGACAGAAGCAACCGGATGGTGGTGAAAATAACTCGTGGTTGAACCGCATAGTAAGAATGGGACACTATCCTTTACCGAAAAGAAGGTGGAAATTTTGAATTCTGGGAGAACTTCCTCCCACATCCTGAAACCCACAAATGGACATAACAACCAATGAGAGACATCAAGAGCCCAAATGAACTCCCAGCTGTAGCAGAGGTAAACTGATGGCTGAGGGAAAGCAACTGGAAGTAGATGCAAGGGCCGCTGTCCAGTGTCCATGCAAGTCCACGGCAGTATAGCTATCCCGGCATTTTACACCCGCTGATAGATCAGTCTCTCAATGCATCACCATCGAGTTTGGGATCCTGTACTATCATCATGTGGCCATGACCTGCAGCATTTTTTTAACCTGTACCCTTCAGAGTGACCAGGCTCAGGTTGTCAAACACAGGGCTCAATGCGCATGAATGTAATGATAAACTAAGGCTCTTCGAAATGGAACAACCAACCCCTTAGACGAAAACAAGACAAATATAAAACATTTGTCTCTTCACAGTACAAAAAGGGCTGGGAGGGGTTTACTAGTCTGCTTCGAGACAACAAATAGTGCCTCTACCCCCATTTTTGGTAGATTGCCGACCAAGGCTTACAAATACCACCAAATCAGGTTTTACATCAGAATTGTCCTTCTTGGCAGATTGCTGATCAACGCTTACGAGTACCACCTGCCCAGGTTTGAGATCAGTGTTGTCCCTCTCTTAAGCAGGTAGCCATTCATGGCTAATGGCTCCACCCACCCAGAGAACTCGGTTTTAAGGTGACAGGAACTCGCCTACACTCTGTGCCTTTAGTAAGAAACAAGGTCGGCACAAAGAAGCCAGGTAGTAGGATTTGGTTAGGAACGGCTCTTTACGATGCTGTGCTATATTTTGGGACATTTTAGAGGAAATGGCGATGCTCAATCAAGCAACCCAATCCCAGTACAATCCCCAACCCATTATGACACCGAAGAAGGGTCTTACAGTCTTAAGAGGTCTAAGGGGTCGAAAGTGTCTTGGGCTCTAAGCAGTCTAAAGGGTATATAATGGTCTAAAGGGTATAAGAGGGTTGGAAACAGGATTGTGCCAAATAGCCCAGGAGACTGCTTCGGCAGCACCGACGCTCTGTACAGAGTATGGTCCCAATGGATGGATGGGTCTAAAAGGGTGGAAACGGCTCTAAAAGGTCGAAAGGGTATTTTCCAATAGTAGTTACAGTTGAAGGGTCTAAGGTGTCTTGGGGGGGGGGGTGGGGTTATAAAAGGGTGCGAAGAGATTCCAAAGTGTCTTGGGGGGGGGGGTGAAGAGGGTCTTAAGCGATGATTAAAGTGTCCAAAAGTATCTAAAGGGTCTATTAAAGTGTTTAGGGGTCTAAGAGGTCTAAAGGGTATAAGAATGTCTTAAAAGGTCGAAAGGGCTCTGAAGGGTTCAAAAGGTCCAAAGGGTATGTATGTTCCGACAGTAGTTACAGCTGGTATAAAGGGTCAAAGGGACCTATAGGGTCTCATAAGTCTATAGGGTTCTAAATTGTCTAAAAGGGTCTTAAAATGTGTAAAGGAGTCCAAAAGGTCTAAAGGGCCAAGGGTCAAGGGTTCTAAGCAGTGTTAATGTCTAAAGGGTCTCAGGAGGTATTAAGGGTCTTAAAAGATCTAAAGGGTCTAAAAGGTCTAAAAGCTACATTCCAATAGTATGCAATTAATAGATGTAGTCATGGTCCAATAATACATAATTAATAGACACTCTCACATGGGTGGACTGAGGCTTCACCTCGACGAGACTTCACCATCCACCCGTGTTTATCAGTTTTATATATATATATATCTTCTTTCTTTCGTGCTCCCGTTTGGGGTCGCCACAGCGGATCATCCGTTATGATCCGCATAATGATTTGGCACAGATTTTACACCGGATGCCCTTCCTGACGCAACCCTGGTCGCCTTTACGACACAGAGATATCAGTTATATATATATATATAATATATATAATATATATATTATATATATATTATATATATATATAATATAGATATAGATATAGATATAGACATACTGGGAAAAGTACCCGGTACCCCGGCCCCAGTGACGGAAAACGATAACAAAAGTGTCCATCTCCAGTGAAGGGGAAAGTTTAAGTTTATCTATGAATTTAAATTATTTCATGGACATGCTGAAATTTTCATGAAATACCATTTCATGAAATACCAAAAGATATATTTATCTGCCCTTTTGTCTTTCTCCCAGTTGGCACAATGTATCTGTTGGTATTTCGTCTTGTATTTTTCTTTTGTCTTTTTTGCAATCGTTAGGGCTGCAGGTTAGTTGTGTTGGTTAGTTGTGTTGGGCTGCGTTAAAAAGGTTAGTTGTGTTGCAATCTTCGTTTCACTCAGAACCAAAGTACTGAGCTCGTTCTACCACCCACCGTAAAATGGTGGTGCGACATCGAGCGGCAGAGGTTGGATTTGTCTATAAAGTGGGAAAAACATCATGCTTGCTAAATAAAAATTGTCATCAGCATTATTCATGCATGTTCTCGATTGACAGTCTTGTCAGCTTTTAAAGCCTTTGGTGTCGTGTCCTTGGGTTTGGGCATTTATAATGATTCCTTCTCCATCCCAGTTGAGCTGACCTCTTCTTAGCCATCCCAGTGATCCTTCTTTGTCTATCCTCAATCTATCCAACTCTTTTTTTAGATCCTCGTGGAGGATCTCTAAGTCTTACTCACGTTGTTGTTCTTGTGGACTTTTTTGTTTCACAGCCTACAGTTTTCATCAAAACTTCCTGAAACTTGGCGTATATATGTAGAAATACCCTGCGCAGACAGTAACGATCTCCGATTTTGAAATTCCTCCTAGAAAAAAAAGTTATGACGTCAAAATATCTCCCGCTAATGGAAATCGCCTAAAAAATTATCTCCGAAACTAGGCAAGCTTTTTGAATTCTGTTTGCGGGAATCGAACAGGGCATTAGTATAGATGAATTACCGCACATATGATACATCACTATGACGTCATATCAATTTTTATGACATTTTTTGTTTCACGTATATTTATTTTTTGACATTTTTTGTTTCACAACCCAGAGTTTTCATCGGATATTTGTGAAACTTGCCATGTATTTGCAGAAAGCCCACGCGCAGGCAGTAACCATCTCCGATTTTGGAACTTGTTCCTAGAAAAAAAGTTGACGTCATAATATTGCCGCTAATGGAAATCGCCTATCCCATTATCTCCGAAACTAGGCAAAAAGAGAGAGATTGATAGCATTTATGGTTGCTGATAGCATCCATAACCTCGGTCAGGAGTTAACAGCTCCTGCCGGTTCCTTACAGTTCCTGACCGTTGCTGATGGTTCCTTACAGCTCCTGACCGTTGGTGACGGTTCCTTACAGCTCCTGACCATTAATTACGGTTCCTGATTGCTCCAGACGGTTGGTGACGGTTCCTTACAGCTTCTGACTGTTGCTTACAGCTCCTCGCCATTGGTAACAGTTCCTTACAGCTCCTGACCATCGGTTACGGTTCCTGGTAGCTCCTGACAGTTGGTGACGGTTGGACCATTCCTGCTGGTTCTACACGGAACCTGGCTCTTGGCGTACCTGATTCTTGGCATCCCTGGTTCCTGGGGGTGACAACGTGATGTCAATTGGTGTTGAGCCTGTTTGCGGGTAGGTGCAAACGTGCCTTGGGCACTGGCAGCAGACCAAGGTACGCTCACACATTTGGGACATTTTATTAGACGCATTATGACTTCTGCCTTGGTAAGCCGAGACCGGATTTCTTTCCCCTGAATGATCTGCTGGGTACCCATGTCTAGTGTTTAACTGTTAAGTAAGGCATAGTGATAAGTATCTGCTCTTTGTCTATTTTTCTATAACTGTTTGTTGAATTCATTCTTTGTTTGAGATGATTTGTTGATTGATTAGTTTGATTGATTTGAATTGCTCCATTTACACCACAAGGAAATAAAAAGTTCTTCAGTATAATTTATTTTTCTTATAATAAATTCCTTGTTGACGTTTCAACCTTTCCGTGCTTGTCATTTCCTTTGATTGATCCAGCATTGTCCAACTAGATAGAATGGGAGGTTATTCCCAAACTAAGTGACCCACCATCGTTGGTGTGTACGAGCGGTAAACACTCGGCCGCCTTACTTAAGATCTAATCAAGATAAGATTGGTGCAATGCCGAGGGCGCATTCTCTGGTCAGGAGGTCTAGTTAAACGGCAAATTAGACGGTGGACACTGGAACTTGTGGTTAACTGATTGGCGTCCGTGGTTGTTAGACAACCCACTACCACGAGGATAATTGTGAGCGGTGGCCCCATGTCTAGTTCTTCCGAGGAGAAAGGAGGATTAACCCCTCATAATACTCGGTACCCTTGCCGTAACAATATGTATACTCTCATGTATTGTCTTTTTCCCAAGTTTGAACAAAATCGGTTCAATATCGGGTTTTTTTACAACTAAAACGGCCCCAGTCTACCAGTTAGCCATCTTTTATCAAATCATGAAACAAAATGATGTGCTTATGCATGCTATCATGTATTGTCTTTGTGCCAAGTTTGAACCAATCGGTCCATACTTGTCCAAGATATGGCTGCAGATAGACAGGTGCACTGATGGACAAGACCCAATCCATAAGCCCCATTTCAGTCCAATTGTGAATGTCATCCAACCATCGGACCACACTCTGTTCAGAGCATCAATGCTGCTGAAGCAGTCTCCTGGGCTATTGGCACAATCCTGGATTGGTCGCCACTCCAACACAGGATACTCGAATGGCTCAATCATCCCAGCAAGTTGGTACTCATTTTGCCAACCTCAGAAGGATGACAGGCTGAGTCAACCCCACCTGCAATTAATTCAACGGAAAAAACAGGATTTGAACTTAGGACCCTAGAATCCCAAGACCACCACCCAAACATTAAGCCAACACCAGGCATGTGAATTTCATGTGATGTCGTTATTAGTCCAATGGGGGCTAATGACGACATAACATGAAATTCACAATCTCTTCCCCCTTTCTTCTCGATCTGTTCTCGTTCATTCAGAACAATGTTAAAATTAAAATAATAATAATAACATGTTTCATTCACAATCTTTCAAGATTCGGTCATTTCATGATTCTTCAGTAAAAAGTAGGGTTACACAAGGTCGGTGATTGAAATAACATACAAGGTCATACATAATGGAAAATAATATGCAACTGGAACTCATCAAAGACCTTCATATTGAAATGGGTTTTATGGTTCCTGGTCGAGTAGTTTAAGACAACATCGTCGGATACACAGACAGAGAAATAAACAAACAGAATAAGAAAGATGTGTTGCATAGCACGATACTTGCAAACCCAATCAATAATAGTTTCCATGGACATTGGCCTTGAATGAAAATTGATGATTATGGACTCCACTGGATCAAAGACTTGCTGACAGTGAGCAAAGATATAAAATACCAACAGTTTACATCAGAAGACAGAGAAGAAGTAACGGCTATGTACTGCATTTGTTTTGTGGCAGAATTAATTTCAAAAACCGGCTCATGCAGTAAAGAGGGAATCGGGGGGGAATGGGATCGAAGGTGGTCTACGGAGGGAATGTCCCCAAAATATTTATTTGCTTTCTTCTCAAAAACTACGCACATAATTTCAATGAAACTTGAACAACCTTCATCACCCGTGATGTACCAAAGTTTGTTCACGACGTATAAGAATAAAAATAAAAATCAAATAAACAAATAAAATCAGCCCATAACATCGGTTCATTGGCACATTTTGCTGATTCCGTCCCACGTTGAGTTCCTCCTCAATAGCATTATTCTACCAGGTGAGCGCCCTGGGGTATTACCCCAATTTTTTTTTATCTCTATAGGTGCCTTCGTGCTATGACGTCTTAATTGCATGTGTAGAACGCTACATCTGATCAGTATGAAATGTTTGAGGGTCATCTCGGGATAAATTGGTAAAAAGAAAAAACATTGATGATGCCATCGGTCACATAGTTCAGCAGCCATTAAAAAATAAAAAAAATTAAAACCTTCAACAATCTCTCCAAAATGGCTGAACAGATCGGTCAAAACTTTACAGTATGACCACCTATCTATGAGGAATAAAATGTTCCACCCTATGATGTAACAGGTCAAATGGTTTTCAGGAATATTGGATTAACCTAAAACCTTTAAAAACCTTCCTCCAAAACAGCTGGACAGATTGAGGGGAACTTCACACACTTGTTCCCAAACCTTAGGGATACCACGGTGTTCACGAATAATTGATAGATCACATGCATGGCTAGCTGCCGTATTGGATTGAACGAAAATCAATTCTTTCTCTTGAACCCCTTCATCAATCAATGTGAAACTTCATGATTATGATCCAGTATTGATGGGAATATATGTTGTAAATTTCAACGTGATTGGATGCATGGTCTGGTTGCCAGAATTATTTAATGTTTTGAATCTGGGTTCTTTTTAATTTTGTATTTTGAATAAGGCTCACTTGGCTGCACCTGGATGGGTTTCAGGGTGGAGGAGTAGCAGCTGAAATGCGAATCCCATCCAGGTTCCTCCTGATGACTTCATCTTTGCTTTTTGCTGTTTGTGTTCCTTCTGATGACTCCAATGCAGGACTGTACATATTTCGTCTTCCATTTGATTTGAATAAATTTATTTTAATCCCATTCTGATTCATTGAATAATAATAAATGTCATGGGTCAGGGTCAGGTGTCTGATCAAAGTGAGGTTGCATCAAAGCGGGACGTCTTGGTACCCGGTCATCACTGCCAGCAGTTGTAAAGTGGCAGTTATAGTTTTGCCTATTCTTAATTACGTACCACACAAATACACTGCACAAAAACCACACAAAACAAATCCTGGCAAGCATCTGCAATCTCTGATTGCTCTTTCTTGATGTCCTTAAATATTTTCTGCTGGACCAACATCCAGTAACTGGTGTACTCGCTTCAGTACCTCGAGTGGACATGTAACAGGTCTAAGGGTCTAAGTGGTGCAAAGGATCGATAGTGGTCTATTGTTTTTTATGAGATTTTGCCTACCGCAAAGCCAAAGGCCACTCAAGGTGGGGGCTATGCAAAGGAAAGTATACAGGGTGTTTCAAAAACATTGATAGAACTTTGACTTCCTGCCATTTCTTTGTTTTTTGACCTATACCGTTTTCCTTTTCAGGGTTTGTTGGTGTTATCGTGGTATTTGTTCCCTGGGATTTCTAGCTCCGTAGCTCAGCTATGCCATTGACAGTGAAGGAGAAGACAAAATTGGTGCTCTGTGTTATGAGTCTAAATCATATGTAGACACCCGCTGGATGTTCTGCCAGGAATGCGACCTCAGAACACGTGATGGACCCACAAATTATGCCATTCAACATATTGTGAAACATTTTTTTAGCACAAGGGTACAGTACACAACCTGAGCAAGTGCAGCAGTGGCAGGCCAGCATCAGTAACCAAGAGCCAAGACAGCATCGATGGCGTGCGGGATTCTGCAGTGGACGGTCTCAAGAAGTCCCACTGCCGGTGCTCCAAGGAGCTACGCATCAAACCAACATGAGTCTGGCATATCCTCACTAAAGGCCCAGTCACACCTTGACGTTTGAGCCAACGTATGCCGATTTTGAAAAAATTGTCTAAAACGCTGGTACACGTCGAATACGTTATGGGTAAGTTTTGATAACATTGAGAGACGCTGAAAACACTGCCATACGTCGTTGCACGCTGGCTTTAAACGTTGTACTTTTCGATTGTCCTCAAAGCTTTCCATGCTTGAAATTTTACGACTTATGCCAGCGTATGACTCACACGTTCCACATAACGCTCGCCATAAGTTGGTGGCACGTCACGCGATCGTTGACACACGTTACTTGTAAGTTACTCATAAGTCGAAACACGTCGAGGTAATGTTTAGCGTACCCGAAACTTATTTCTAAGCTATGAGTTACGTGTTGTACTAACGTTACGCGATCGTTGACACACATCGACACACTTTACTTGTAAGGTGCTCATCGTCGAAACACGTCAAGGTAATGGTTAGCGTCAGTGTTCCAGACTCCCTGGTTTTTTTTTTTTAATTTTTTTTCTTCCTTCCTTCGGTATGACAGTGATGTTGACACTTCGATTTCTAGTGCGGTTGTAATATAATATAATTAATAGACTGCCGCTCAACGATTTAAATCATAACCGCACTGTACACTGAACACCGTCATACCGAAGAAAAAAAAAACCGGGAGTCTGGAACACTGACGCTAACCATTACCTTGACGTGTTTCGACTTATGAGCACCTTACAAGTAACGTGTGTCGATGTGTGTCAACGATCGCATATCGTGCGTACAACTTATTCCCATCGCATGCGGAGCGTGTGTCATACGGCAAGTACGTCGTAAAATTTTCAACATGCTTAAAATTACAAGACGTACTCCACTTAATAGGACGTATGATAGCGTACTTTAGCGTTCTATTCACGCAAACCAAACTTACCCATACCGTATTCGACGTGCGCCAGCGTTTTAGACGCATTTTTCAGAGGTCGGCATACGCTGGCAAGATCGCCAAGGTGTGACTGCGATGTTGACACTTCCATTTCTGCGGCGGTTATGATTTGAATCGTTGTGCGGCAGCCTTTCCATAACCTACGCCACGTCATCGTCGGCGATGCGTGCAGCGTGCTATGCATGAGTTAGACTATCGTTGGGCATAGGTTGTGAAGGCCGACAACAGGTTCAGCATTCGTTGGTATAAGTTATCTATAACACAACGAAACGTTCTGTGTCCATTACTAATACGTTATGCATAAGACCAAGTCGTTATGAATACGTCCGAATCTTTAAAAAAACATCGAAAGTTCAACGTAAGCCAGCGTTTTACATACATTTTAATACGTTGCCATCGCTGGCTAAAACGTCAAAGTGTGACTGGGCCTTAAGGAACTGAAGCTTTTCCTATACATTATCCCTATTTGCTATAAACTGAGTCAATATGTCATGATAATAAGACTTGATATGTGCAATTGACTCAATGACGGATGGAGCGGTACCCAAATTGTATCAACTTGATCTGATTCAGTGATGAAGCCCATTTTCACTTAAGCGGTACCATCAACAACCACAACAACATTTTCTGGGAGGCAGAACCACTTAAGGTCACTGAGAGGTACCTGAAAGGGCCTGATGTCACATGCTTCTATGCCTTCAATGCCAGATGGGGAATGTGAGGGCCTGACTGGTTTGAGAATGACAACAGCAGGATAGTGACAATCAACGGTGAGCGCTACCAGACCATGCTCCAACGTTCCATAATGATCTCACCCAAAAGGTCAAGCCAAACCACCTCAGCATGACTTGGTTTATGCAGGATCATGCACCCCCACATACAGCTGGTAATACCATCACTTTCCTGCGGCAGCTCTTCAGAAACTGCCTCGTTGTCCTGGGTACCGCTCATGAATGGGCACCCACGCAGCTTGAATCTCTGGACTACTGGTTCTGGGGGGCTGCCGAGGGTTAGGGAATACCATTGGGGTGAACCATGGGGGCACACATCGATAACATCATTACAGGATTTTGCATAAATGCCAATTTCAGAACTTGGCCTCTCACCCACTCGAGCAGTGCCTTACTGCATAGCAATCAGTGATCGAAAATGCCATGTCAATAGCTTTCAAGAAATGTTTGGTTCACCTTCCTGAGATTTCTGTTTCTTTGTAAATAAACATTTAAAGTTGCATTATTCTTTTTGAAACACCCGTAGACATGAAGAGAAAGGAGAAATCTTGACATTCCTCTTGAATTGAGGTAGGTTGGGATTGAAGGGGAAGCAGGATGCAGGTAAACTGTTCCAAAGTGAGGCAGTGTAGGAGGAAAAAAACTACAAAAATACCTCATAGTCTTACTCCTCAGGACAGATGCAGTGTATGGATGGGAAAAACTGCCAAACGTGTAGAGCAACAAAGTATGCTCAATATGCATTTCATAAAAATAGACTTTTATCAAAGCTTTTCGACTTGCACTCCTCAGGATAAAACCACAAGCAAATGAATAAGAAGCAGCAAACGCTCTTATATAAATTACAATGTAATGTTATCAACGTTGATTGGTTGAGAGAAAGAAAGGATGGGATTACCTGGTTGGTGGAACCTAGAGCTCATGAATAATGAGTAGGTGAAAATGAACCTTCATGAATAATGATTAGGTGGAGATGAATCACCAAAGTACTTCAGAAACATAATGCTAATTACCTGAGGGCAAGTTGGGATAGTGGTTTTCATGATGACTTAATGTTGATTGTGGAAGAGTTGTCAGACTGTCAAGTCATCATAGTCAGAATAGATATAAATTAGTTCGGACAAATGTTTTCTGTCTAAAAGAATGAGATTGGTTGACCTGATGAATGTGGCCTCCATTGCACGAATGTGAGCTAAACTGCGTTCTCTACTCAGGATTTTAACCCAGCCGATACGATGTTGTTGTGCACAGAGGATTATTCAATAAATGGTAACCAATTGCAGAGACACAGGGAATAGTTGTCATACTGTTTACATTCTTACAAGCCCGAGTTGTTTTTCTCTGTTCGGATGAGAGACCTCGTCTGATCCCCAAATGGACGTGTTGTTCAATGTGATCCTTCAATCTCAAGGATTTGCGGCACACATACCTAGCATCACACCGGCACTGAAATTTGTAAGTAATCTTACTTCTATGAGAGGCAGGCAAACCTTCTTTATGGACTGACAGAAGCAACCGGATGGTGGTGAAAATAACTCGTGGTTGAACCGCATAGTAAGAATGGGACACTATCCTTTACCGAAAAGAAGGTGGAAATTTTGAATTCTGGGAGAACTTCCTCCCACATCCTGAAACCCACAAATGGACATAACAACCAATGAGAGACATTAAGAGCCCTAATGAACTCCCAGCTGTAGCAGAGGTAAACTGATGGCCGAGGGAAAGAACTGGAAGTAGATGCAAGGCCGCTGTCCAGTGTCCATGCAAGTCCACGGCAGTATAGCTATCCCGGCATTTTACACCCGCTGATAGATCAGTCTCTCAATGCATCACCATCGAGTTTGGGATCCTGTACTATCATCAGGTGGCCATGACCTGCAGCATTTTTTTAACCTGTACCCTTCAGAGTGACCAGGCTCAGGTTGTCAAACACAGGGCTCAATGCACATGAATGTAATGATAAACTAAGGCTCTTCGAAATGGAACAACCAACCCCTTACACGAAACAAGACAAATATAAAACATTTGTCTCTTCACAGTACAAAAAGGGCTGGAGGGGTTTACTAGTCTGCTTCGAGACAACAAATAGTGCCTCTACCCCATTTTTGGTAGTTGCCGACCAAGGCTAACAAATACCACCAACAGGTTTTACATCAGAATTGTCCTTCTTGGCAGATTGCTGATCAATGCTTACGAGTACCACCTGCCAAGGTTTGAGATCAGTGTTGTCCCTCTCTTAGGCAGGTAGCCATTCATGGCTAATGGCTCCACCCCCAGAGAACTCGTTTTAAGGTGACAGGAACTCGCCTACACTCTGTGCCTTTATTAAGAACCAAGGTCGGCACAAAGAAGCCAGGTAGTAGGATTTGGTTAGGAAAGCTCTTTAGACGCTGTGCTATATTTTGGGACATTTTAGAGGAAATGGAGATGCTCAATCAAGCAACCCAATCCCAGTACAATCCCCAACCCATTATGACACGAAGAAGGGTCTTACAGTCTTAAGAGGTCTAAGGGGTCGAAAGTGTCTTGGGCTCTAAGCAGTCTAAAGGGTATATAATGGTCTAAAGGGTATAAGAGGGTTGGAAACAGGATTGTGCCAAATAGCCAGGAGACTGTTCGGCAGCACCGACGCTCTGTACAGAGTATGGTCCCAATGGTGGATGGGTCTAAAAGGGTGGAAACGGCTCTAAAAGGTCGAAAGGGTATTTTCCAATAGTAGTTACAGGTCTGAAGGGTCTAAGGTGTCTTGGGGGGGGGGGTGGGGTTATAAAAGGGTGCGAAGAGATTCCAAAGTGTCTTGGGGGGGGGGGTGAAGAGGGTCTTAAGCGATGATTAAAGTGTCCAAAAGTGATCTAAAGGGTCTATTAAAGTGTTTAGGGGTCTAAGAGGTCTAAAGGGTATAAGAATCTTAAAAGGTCGAAAGGGCTCTGAAGGGTTCAAAAGGTCCAAAGGGTATGTATGTTCCGACAGTAGTTACAGCTGGTATAAAGGGTCAAAGGGACCTATAGGGTCTCATAAGTCTATAGGGTTCTAAATTGTATAAAAGGGTCTTAAAATGTGTAAAGGAGTCCAAAAGGTCTAAAGGGTCAAGGGTTCTAAGCAGTGTTAATGTCTAAGGGTCTCAGGAGGTATTAAGGGTCTTAAAAGATCTAAAGGGTCTAAAAGGTCTAAAAGCTACATTCCAATAGTATGCAATTAATAGATGTAGTCATGGCCCAATAATACATAATTAATAGACACTCTCACATGGGTCGACTGAGGCTTCACCTCGACGAGACTTCACCATCCACCCGTTTTTATCAGTTTTATATATATATATATATATATATATCTTCTTCTTTCGGTTGCTCCCGTTTGGGGTCGCCACAGCGGATCATCCGTTATGATCCGCATAATGATTTGGCACAGATTTTACACCGGATGCCCTTCCTGACGCAACCCTGGTCCGCTGTTACGACACAGAGATATCAGTTTATATATATAAGATATAGAACATACTGGGAAAAGTACCCGGTACCAGCCCCAGTGACGGAAAACGATAACAAAAGTGTCCATCTCCAGTGAAGGGGAAAGTTTAGTTTATCTATGAATTTAAATTATTTCATGGACATGCTGAAATTTTCATGAAATACCATTTCATGAAATACCAAAAGATATATTTATCTGCCCTTTTGTCTTTCTCCCAGTTGGCAAATGTATCTGTTGGTATTTCGTCTTGTATTTTTCTTTTGTCTTTTTTGCAATCGTTAGGGCTGCAGGTTAGTTGTGTTGGTTAGTTGTGTTGGGCTGCGTTAAAAGGTTAGTTGTGTTGCAATCTTCGTTTCACTCAGAACCAAAGTACTGAGCTCGTTCTACCACCCACCGTAAAATGGTGGTGCGACATCGAGCGGCAGAGGTTGGATTTGTCTATAAGTGGGAAAAACATCATGCTTGCTAAATAAAAATTGTCATCAGCATTATTCATGCATGTTCTCGATTGACAGTCTTGTCAGCTTTAAAGCCTTTGGTGTCGTGTCCTTGGGTTTGGGCATTTATAATGATTCCTTCTCCATCCCAGTTGAGCTGACCTCTTCTTAGCCATCCCAGTGATCCTTCTTTGTCTATCCTCAATCTATCCAACTCTTTTTTTAGATCCTCGTGGAGGATCTCTAAGTCTTACTCACGTTGTTGTTCTTGTGGACTTTTTTGTTTCACAGCCTACAGTTTTCATCAAAACTTCCTGAAACTTGGCGTATATATGTAGAAATACCCTGCGCAGACAGTAACGATCTCCGATTTTGAAAATTCCTCCTAAAAAAAAGTTATGACGTCAAAATTACGCTAATGGAAATCGCCTAAAAAATTATCTCCGAAACTAGGCAAGCTTTTTGAATTCTGTTTGCGGGAATCGAACAGGGCATTAGTATAGATGAATTACCGCACATATGATACATCACTATGACGTCATATCAATTTTTATGACATTTTTTGTTTCACGTATATTATTTTTTGACATTTTTTGTTTCACACCCAGAGTTTTCATCGGATATTTGTGAAACTTGCCATGTATTTGCAGAAAGCCCACGCGCAGGCAGTAACCATCTCCGATTTTGGAACTTGTTCCTAGAAAAAGTTGACGTCATAATATTGCCGCTAATGAAAATCGCCTATCCCATTATCTCCGAAACTAGGCAGCTGTTTGAATTTTGTTTGCGGGAATCAAGCCGGGCATTAGCACAGATATAATTTATCGCAACCTGATACATCACAATGACCGT
>CM068964.1:4749497-4761122 GCA_035128595.1 Eptatretus atami
TCCTTGTATGAATTATCACAGGCGTCAGTGGCGTTCTTGCGGTACGGCTCACGGGCTTCAATGTACAACATTGCGGATGCATTGCCTTAGCAATGGAATGGAAACCTATTATGTTTTGCGAGCATGTAATAATGCAAATCGAAGCAGATTACCCAAGAAGAACGCCCTTGTCTCTATGTTATGGAAAATAAATAAACGGAACAGACCTCACTTAACAATATTTCTTACTGCACAAACACACCGGAAACGACAAACACACGTAACAAGACGAGGGGGAAGAAATACAAAATCATAACAAATGGAGATGTTGTGCAGAGCACGATAATTGAAACTTCCAAAGAAGAAGTATTGTCGTGGAAACAGTAATTTGGCAATTTCGAAAATTGAACTATCCCACCCGCAATCATCTCTCATGACTCTCTGCCAAGTTATCATCTCTCATGACTCTCTGCAAGTTCTCATACTCTCATGACTCTCTGCAAGTTATCATCTCTCATGACTCTCTGCCAAGTTATCTCAAAACGTACGTCAGGAAACATGACCTTGATCTTTGACCTTTTGACCTCAAAACAATAGGCTTCTACTGTTTGACTCGCTCTATCAGTTGGTTCGGTTTCGTGAAGATTGGTGTCGAATTGCGACCTGTTGGCGACAGGCAGACAGACAGACAAACATAAATCTTCAATTTCACAAGTAATTATTTCGCAAGGACAATGAATAATTTACGCAAGGACCACACACACGCACACCAGCAACCCTTTCTAATGAAACTGCCAAAATCCAGAATCACTGCTCACCTCCACTCATTTGTTCCTTTCTTTTTTACCCACCTGTGGAATTCAGTTCCATGCCAGCTCTTCAATCTCATTCTTCTTCATGACATCTGTTCATCACCATCTCAGATCATCTCCCATACAAAACATGATCCTTTCTACACCCTTCAAACCATCCCCACCAACCCCACAATTTTTTTTTCCACAGGTTTTCTTTCCTGGGAGTTTATTTCTGTATCCATCTTGTCCACCCCCTGAATTTGCTCATACCATTCATCATTACCTGCATCTCTTGTTTTCCGTCTCCTTTTATTTTGTCCCTCAGTCCTGTGTTGGCATTTCCCCATTCTCTTCCTGCTGTTCCTTTTGTTCTGTTGCATCCTGATCCATTCTGTGTTCTTGCTTTCCACAAACCGATACAAAAATAAATAAAATAAAATAAAACTAAGCATTTGCTGGAATGGTTCCTCACTGTGTGTGTGCGTGTGTTGTGGGGTGTGTGTGTGTGTGTGTGTGTGTGTGTGTGGTGGGTGTTGTCCTCTCCTTCCCCTCTCCTCAATCCTCCCTCCCCTCAATCCTCTCCCTCCCCTCCATCCTCTCCCATCTCCGTCCTCTCCCCTCCTCTCTCCTCTCTTCTTCCCTCCTCCCTCCCTCCATTCCCTCCCTTCCTCCTCTCCTCTCCTCTCCCCTCCCTCTGTCCTCACCTCCCCTCTCCCCCTCCTCATTTCTCTCTCCTCTCTCCATTCTTCTCCCCTCCCTCTGTCCCTTCCTCCTCCATCCTCTTCCCCCTTCACTCTCATTCCTCCCTCCATCCTCCCTCTCCCCCTCCCTTCTCTCTCCTCTCCCTCCCTTCTCTCTCCCATCCCTCCCTTCTCTCTCCCACTCCTCCTTCTCTCTCTCATCCTCCCTTCTCTCATGTCATCCCCTCCCTTCTCTCCTCCCCTCCCTCCCTTCTCTTCCCTCCCTCTCTTCTCTCTCCCTCCCTCCCTTCTCTCTCCCACTCCACTTGTCCTCCACTCCCCTCCATCTCTCTCCTCTACTCTCCTCCCCTCACTCCTCTCCCACCCCCCCACTCTATCCTCTCCTCTCCTCTCCCCTCCGTTCATCTCCCTCCACTCACCTCCCTCCTCCTCCCCTCCCTCTGTCCTCCTCTCCCTCTGTCCTCTCCTCTCCCTCTGTCCTCTCCCCTCTCCCCTCTGTCCTCCCTCTCCCTCTGTCCACTCCTCTCCCTCTGTCCATCCTTCTCCTCTGTCCCTTCTCCTCTCCCTCTGTTCCACTCCTCTCCCTCTGTCCTCTCCTCTCCCTCTGTCCTCTCCTCTCCCTGTCCTCTCCTCTCCCTCTGTCTCTCTCTCCTTCTGTCCTCCTCTCCCTCTGTCCACTCCTCTCCCTCTGTCCTCTCCTCTCCCTCTGTCCTCTCCTCTCCCTCCAACCTCACCTCTTCTCCCTCCTCCCTCCGTCCTCTTCCCTCATCCTCTCCTCTCCCTCGTCTCCTCCATCCTCTTCACCCCCTCCTCTCCCCTCCTTCCATCTTCCCCTCCCCTCCATTCTCTCCTCTACTCTCCCCTCCCACTCTCCGTCCTCTCCTCTACCCTCCTTCCCTTCTCTCTCCCCTCCCTCTCCCCCACTCCTCCCTTAGCAATCCCATTCGAAGCGACAGGTTGTATTTGCTAAGCATATACGTTTTAAATTTGTGTGGGGTTAATGTGAAAACATTCTGACTCAACCCGGGACTCAGAACCAAGGACTTCATCACTTCTGCAGTGACAGCCCACTGAGATATGAGTCTTCGGATATCCTCATTATATATACTAGTGCGGGCCCGTACGTGCGTGGCTGTACATGCAAAAAAAACAAAAAAAAAAACATTTTTATTGTGACGTCAATAGTGATGTCATAGCACCATGTCCTGTCATTGGTTTATAGATAAATGGCCGTAACTTGGGAACGCTTCTCCGATTAATATCAAACCTTGAAAGCACATCCTCAGGTCCCCAGCAATATACCTGGCAAGTTTCAATTAGATCGGACCAGTGGTTGTCGAGAAACGGCGGTCGCAGACACACATACCAGACACACATACAGACACAAATACAGAGAGACAGACACACAGAGATTTAGGGTAGCGGCTTGGGATCCAAAAGGTCCTGAGTTCAAGCCCAGTTGGCCGCTTGAATTATACACACCAGGAGGTTGACTCAGCCTGTCATCCTTCCGAGGTCGGCGAAGTGAGTACCCGTGTAGTGGTTAGCTGCCCCTGGTGTATGCCACGGTTAGAATAGGTGTACCATATCCCTGTGTCGTAAGAGGCGACCAGGGTTTCGTCAGGAAGGGCATCCGGTTTAAAACCTGTGCCAAATCATTATGCGATCATAACGGATGATCCGCGTGGCGACCCCTAACGGGAGCAGCCGAAAGAAGAAGAAGAAGATGTTTATATATCTTCTTCTTCTTCTTTAGGCTGCTCCCGTTAGGGGTCGCCACAGTGGATCAACCGTCTCCATTTCGCTCTATCCTCCACACTTCCATTGACACTCCAACCACCCGCATGTCCGCCCCACCGTATCCATGAACCTCTTCTTTGGCCTTCCTCTTCTCCTCCTGCCTGGCGGTCCATCTTCAACATCCTTCTCCCGATATACTCCGCTTCCCTCCTGTGCACATGTCCAAACCATCTCAATCTCGCCTCTCTCACTTTGTGTCCAAACCGTCCTACCTGCGCAGTCCCTCTATAATATACTCATTCCTTATCCTGTCCATCCTCGTCACTCCCAACGAGAATCGCAGCATCTTTAACTCTGCCACCTCCAGCCCCGCTTCCTGTCTTTTTGTTAGCGCCACGCCTCCAAACCATACAACTAGCTGGTCTCACTACCATCTTATATACTTTCCCCTTCACTCTTGCAGCTACCCTTCTGTCACAAATCACTCCTGCAACTCTTCTCCAACCACTCCATCCTGCCTGCACTCTCTTTTTCACTTCTCTCCCACACTCTCCGTTACTTTGGACAGTTGATCCCAAGTATTTAAACCATCCACCTTCCCCACCTCAACTCCTTGCAACCGCACCATACCACCACCCTCCCTCTCATTTACGCACATGTACTCCGTCTTACTCCTACTGACTATCATTCCCCTTCTCTCCAGTTCGTACCTCCACCTCTCAAGGCTCGCCTCAGCCTGCTCCCTACTCTCCCTACAGATCATGATGTCATCCGCGAACATCATAGTCCATGGAGACTCCAGTCTGATCTCGTCCGTCAACCTGTCCATCACCATTGCAAACAGGAAAGGGCTCAGAGTCGATCCTTGGTGCAATCCCACTTTTAGCTTAAACCGGTCCGTCATTCCTACCGCACACCTCACCGCTGTCACACTGTCATCATACATATCCTGCACGATCCTCACATACTTCTCCACCACTCCCGACTTCCCATACAATGCCCAAACTCCTCTCTTGGCACCCTATCATAAGCTTTCTCCAAATCCACAAACAACCAATGTAACTCCTTCTGGCCTTCCCTATACTCTCCATCAACATTCTCAAAGCAAACATCGCATCAGTGGTGCTCTTTTCTGGCATAAACCCATATTGTCTGCTCACAAATCGTCACCTCTCTTCTCAACCTAGCTTCCACTACTCTTTCCACAACTTCATGGTGTGGCTTAACAACTTTATCCCTCTGTAATTTCCACAACTCTGCACATCACCCTTGTTCTTGAAAATCGGAACCAGTACACTTAATCTCCACTCCTCCGGCATTCTCTCACTTTCCAAGATTTTATTAAACAATCTGGTTAACAACCCCACTGCCATCTCTCCTAAGCACTTCCATGCCTCCACGGTATGTCATCTGGGCCAACCGCCTTTCCACTTTCATCCTCTTCATAGCAGTCCTCACTTCATCCTTACTGATCCACCGCACTTCCTGATTCACTATCTCACCTCTTCCAACCTTTCTCTTCTCTCATTTTCTTCATTCATCAGCTCCTCCAAGTACTCCAACCACCTTCTCAACACACTCTCCTCGCTCGTCAGCACATTCCCATTTACGTCCTTTATCACCCTAACCTGCAGCACATCCTTCCCAGCTCGGTCCCTCTGTCTTGCCAATCGTATAAATCCTATTCCCCTTCTTTTGTATCCAACTTCTCATACAGCTCGCCATATGCCTTTTTCTTAGCCTTTGCCACCTCTCTCTTTGCCTTTCGCCGCCACTCTTTGTACTCCTGCCTTCTTTCTTCATCTCTCTGACTATCCCACTTCTTTTTCGCCAACCCCTTCTTCCTTATACTTTCCTGTACTTCCTCATTCCACCACCAGTCTGCTTATCTTCCTTCCTCTGTCCAGAGTCACACCAAGTACCTTCCTAGCTATCTCCCTCACCACTTCTGCTGTTGTTGCCCAATCATCCCACCCATCTTTACCACCATCCAACAACTGTCTCGCCTCCTCCCTAAATTCCACGCAACAGTCTTCCTCCTTCAGCTTCCACCATTGGTCCTTGGTTCAGCCCTCACTCTCTTCCTCAACATCACCTCCAAAATCATCTTACAGACCACCAATCGATGCTGTCGAGCTACACTCTCCCCTGCCACCACCTTACATCTCTAATCTCTTTCAGGTTGCATCTCCTGCTTAAGATGTAATCCACCTGTGTTCACTTTCCTCCACTCTTGTACGTCACCCTGTGTCCTCCTTCTTGAAATACGTATTTACCACTGCATTTCCATTCTTTTTGCAAACTCTACCACCATTTGCCCTTCCATGTCCTCTTGTTGAGACCGTACCTACCCATCACCTCCTCATCCTCTTTATTCCCTTCCCCAACATGCCCATTGAAATCTGCTCCAATCACCACTCTTTCATCCTTGGATAACTCTCCACCACTTCATCTAACTCACTCCAGAAATCTTTTTTTATATTCCATCTCACACCCCATATGCGGGGCATATGCACTGATGACATTCATCATCACCCCTTCAATTTCCAACTTCACACTCATCACTCGGTCCGACACTCTCCTCACCTCCAATACCCTCTTGACATAATCTTCCTTCAGGATTACCCCGACACCATTTCTCCTCCCATCCACACCATGGTAGAACAGTTTGAAACCACCTCCAATGCTCCTCGCCTTGCTCCCCATCCACTTGGTCTCTTGTACACACAGTATGTCCACCTTCTTCTCTCCATCATATCAGCCAACTCTCGCCCCTTTGCCAGTCATCGTCCCAACATTCAGAGTTCCAACTCTCACCTCCACACTTCTACCCTTCCCCCTCTCCCACTGCCTCCGGACTCGCCTTCCCCGTCTCCTTCTCCTCCTTCGCCCAGCAGTAGCACAATTTCCACTGTACCCTGCTGACCACCGGTACCGGTCGGTCGTTGTAACCCGGGCCTCGTCATATGCCTGCATACCCAGAGAAGGTTGGAAGAGGTGGAGATAGTGAATCAGGAAGTGGGGTGGATCAGTAAGGATGAAGTGAGGACTGCTATGAAGAGGATGAAAGTGGAAAGGCAGTTGGCCCAGACCGATCCGGTATGGAAATTCGTTTGTTTTGTCGCATAATGATTTGGCATAGGTTTTTACGCCGGATGCCCTTCCTGACGCAACGCTGGTGCCCTCTTACGACACACAGGGATATGGTACACCTTTTCTCACCGGGGCATACACCGGGCCCGGTACACTGGTACTCATTTCGCCGACCTCGACGGATGACAGGCTGAATCAACCCCCTGTGTTATACGACTTGGTATTATATATATTATATATATATATATATTATATATATATATATATATATATATATATATATATATTATATATATATATATATCTTCTTCTTCTTCCTTTCGGCTGCTCCGTTAGGGGTCGCCACAGCGGATCATCCGTATGATCCGCATAGTGATTTGGCACATGTTTTACGCCGGATGCCCTTCCTGACGCAACCCTGGTCGCCTCTTACGACACAGGGATATGGTACACCTATTTAACCGGGGTATACACCTAAGAAGAAGAAGATATATATATATATACATTTCTGCAGTATATATATATATGGTATATATATATATATATATTAATTCAGTGGCCCAACGGGGCTTGAACTCAGGACCTTTGGGTCCCAAGCCGCTGCCCTAACCTGCGCCAACACCAGGCTTTATGTTTATATATAGCCTGGTGTTGCGTAGTGGTTAGGGTAGCGCTTGGGATCCAAATATATTGTTGCGAATTCGCGCCGCCGCCGGCGTGCAAACGCCACGTAACTCGAATCGGGCACGTCGCCCACCGGACGGACAATTCAGTCGTGACCCTCTCGGAACAACGCCGGGAGCTAGTCACGGGTGGGGGTTTAACCTCACCACGATCGTGCAATTGCCCACCCGTGCAGGATAGGGTTGCTCGCCAAATTTGATCTACCTAAGTACCTGCGCGATTGGTCGACCGGGCGATCATACCACGCCACAGGCCGACTCCGGACACGAACCGCTTAAGCGGTCCGTTCCGTGCTACAGTGATAAACGAGCGGTGTTATCGTCGGCCCTGACGGTTCCGATTAATTACCGGATGTTTGCACCCACTACGAAACCCCTTACGTGAGCAGGATGGAGAGTCAAACAAAGGAAAAGAGACGAAGCAGAGCGAACATTCAACAAGCAAGCATTTTTATTCCGCGGCACACGGAAAAGCACGTAAGCACGTATTGACAGTCATACAGTAATGCACATAAAAAGCAAATGAAATACAAACGACTAACGCGTACACACAGCAACACTTATACCATTTTACTTCACAGACGGCGCCAACACATTTACACAAAAGCAAAAGAAAGAGCCACCCTCACAGCAAGGACGCGACAGGCCCGTAGGCCAAATGTGCGCGAGACCTAGAGGAGCGGCCAGGGTCCGCGAGACCGGGGAGTCTTACCCGCGTCCTCGTGACGCGTTGGCGGGCAAGCCCGCAAAGTGTCCGCGCCGCTGTGCCCGACTCCGGGCCCCTGGCGTGCTTGTTGGCACCACGTTTGGGGGGGAGGGAACGGGGCCCCTTTTGCACTATCTCAGCGTGGGGGGAAAGGGGGGAAATTGTTGATGCCCTGGGGGAGGGTGTAGCTGGCTGGCTTGGGGTCCCGCGACGAGACGAGCGATCCCCACACCGCAACCTCGTCGCCGACCGCCGTCCTCCTTGCCTCGGACCCGAGCTCCCTTGCTGCAGCTCCACCGCGCGCATTCGACTCGACTCCACCAATGCAACGCTCCTTCTCCCAAAAGCAACTCCTCGACGACACACTTCCTTCCAGTTCCACACTCTCCTCCGACCTCAACTCAAGCCCCGAGTCGCCTTCCACTCGCACCTTTTAGCTCTCAGGAGAAGCCGATATGCAAATATGCGGATCAAAACGCGATTGGAGGCGGGGCCACGCCACCCTCTGTTCAGCCATTGGTCGGCAAAAAGGGCGTGAACCTCCCTGGATCCGTATATTTGCATATACGGACTTCACCTATGCGCGCTTGGAGGCGGGGCCAAGCCGCCTCGCGTTCGCCCATTGGACGGAGGGGAAGTGGCGTGAAGCGTTTCTGATCCGAATTTTCCCCTCGGAAAGGCCGCCATTCACGCTCGCGGCTCGGTGCGTTCGGACCTAACGCCGAACGGCCCGAGACAGCCGACTTTCAGTTGTTCACAGGTGGTGCGGAATGGCCGTAGAAGCGATGATGTGGGATGAAGTTGTGAAGGTAAAGGCGAAGGTGGTGGTGTGCGTTGTTGTAGTGTGGCTGGCGCTGTGGTGGGGATGGCGTGGTGTGTGAGATGCTGTTTGTTTGAAATAAAAGATAGAGAAAGAAAAACGACAACTCAAAGCGTCGCAGCCCTGGATAGATCACATAAATCCTTCTATACAACGGGTTTGGGCTAACTACACATGTACCTATGGAGATATCTCACCTGAGGGCCCTTTTTGGTGTAATGCGAATTTCCACAACCGTAACAAATATATTATATATATATGTTTAATATATTATATATATATTATTATATTATATACTAGCTGAAGTACCGGAATACCCGGGAAGTTTGCCCTATTTTGTGCCCACTAAGCGATACTCACCGTTCGCACCACGCTCCCAGCCCGTCAACAGGACTCCTGCACCCTCCAAACGGGTTTCGAGCCCACATTCGCACCAACAGCAAACGACCTCCATTTTTGTCAATTTGACTAACCCACTAACTCACATTACCCTGACCCGGGGTCACTTGGGTGGAATCACTCCTCCCCCCAATCACTCATCGCACCATGCATACCACATTCGCTCCATACACACAGGCCCGCTGGCCCTCACTCACTCCATACACACAGGCCCGCTGGCCCTCACTCACTCCATACACACAGGCCGCTGGCCCTCACTCACTCACATCATTTATCTTCCCTTTATCAATTGTCTCCCTAACCCCCTTTATGGCTTGCCTGGCTCTTCATGAGCAGATCGATCAGCAGTTAGCTGTTGCCGTGCGCGTGCAGTTCGAGAATTCAAATAACAGGAGGAGAATGTGTATGTTTAAAAAGTCAACGAATACGAACATTTTGTTTTTCAAAAAACCCTAGCGTTTTTAACCATGAAGCCTTTTGTTATGATTAATACGCCGGCGCACTTTTCGAAAGGCATTTATTTTTCTAATGGAAATTTATTTTTTTATTTTATATATATATATATTTTTTTTTTTTTATATATATTTTTTTCATTTTTATGGAGAGCCACTTAGCGCATCCTGGAGGCTGAATGTTAGTTCTATATATGTGTAAAGTTTCATCAAGATCGGTTCACTGTCTAGGAGCTTATTCGTCACAAAAAAACAGACAGACAGACAGACAGACAGACAGACACGGACAGAAGGACGCCATTTATATAGTAGATATATATATATATATATATATACACAGCTCTGGAAAAAATGAAGAGACCACTGCAAAATTATCAGTTTTACTATTTATGGTATGTGTTTGAGTAAAATGAACATTTTTGTTTTATTCTATAAACTACTGACAACATTTCTCCCAAATTCTGAATAAAAATATTGTCATTTAGAGCATTTATTTGCAGAAAATGACAACTGGTCAAAATAACAACAAAGATTCAGTGTTTTCAGACTTAAAATAATACAAACAAAACAAGTTCATATTCATTTTTAAACAACACAATACTAATGTTTTAACTTAGGAAGAGTTCAGAAATCAATATTTTGTAAAATAACCCTGATTTTCAATCACAGCTTTCATGCGTCTTGGCATGCTCTCCACCAGTCTTTCCATGCTGTTGGGTGACTTTATGCCACTCCTGGCACAAAAATTCAAGCAGCTCGCTTTGTTTGATGGCTTGTGACCATCCATCTTCCTGTTGATCACATTCCAGAGGTTTTCAATGGGTTCAGGTCTGGAGATTGGGCTGGCCATGACAGGTCTTGATCTGATGGTCCTCCATCCACACCTTGATTGACCTGGCTGTGTGGCATGGAGCATTGTCCTGCTGAAAAAAACCAATCCTCAGAGTTGGGAACATTGTCAGAGCAGAAAGAAACAAGTGTTCTTCCAGGCCAACCTTGTACGTGGCTTGATTCATGAGTCCTTCACAAAGACAAATCTGCCCGATTCCAGCCTTGCTGAAGCACGCCCAGATCATCACCGATCCTCCACCAAATTTCACAGTGGATGCGAGACACTGTGGCTTGTCGGCCTCTCAGGTCTCCGTCTAACCATTAGCATGACCAGGTGTTGGGCAAAGCTGAAAACGGACTCATCAGAGAAGGTGACCTTACTCCAATCCTCTACGGTCCAATCCTTGTTGTCTTTTGCAAACCTCAGCCAGGCTCTTCTTTGCTTCCATTGATGAAAGGCTTTTTCTAGCTTTGCACGACTTCAGCCCTGCCCCTAGGAGCCTGTTTCGAACCGTCCTCGCCGTGCACTTCACCCCAGCTGCCATTTGCCATTCTTTTTGTAGGGAACTTGATGTCATCCTACGGTCGTTGAGTGACATTCGAATGAGTTGTGGTCATCCCGGTCAGTGGAAAGTCATTTTCGCCCTCTGCCAGTCTGAAGCTTTGTTGTCCCCAATGTCTGCTGCTTGACCTTGTTCTTATGAAGCAACGTGACGCTCACTGTATCCTCTGCCAGTAAAGCCAGAATTGAACCCTTCTTTTCCTCACTCAAATCTTTCTTTTCAACTCTTTTGGCATGGTCAATAGTATTTTTTTGATTCCAATTACTTTTGAGGTACTACTAGCACTGTTTTGGCCATCCAGCTGGCCTATTGCAAGAGGTAGTGATGACCACAGCAGTGGTTTTTATACTTTTCCTTGATAAATATAGATTCGGTTCAGTGATAACCTAATCAGTACCTCACTAAGTAGAATGAGGTGTGCCTGTGTTGGAATTCAACAGACACTGGAATGGAATGGCTGCCATACATGTAGAGATGCTGATTTAAATTTTTTCTGGAGTGGTCTCTTATTTTTTTCCAGAGCTGTGTGTATATATATATATATATATTATATATTATATATTATATATATATGTTGTAGTTGTGGAGGTAGATGGAGGAATTTCATTGGAAAGACAGGATTGTATTGAGTTGCTTGGTCCGTGGACGTGTAGGAGGCATTGTGATGTAAACAAGTAGGGAAACGTGAGCTTAAGTGTTACCTTGCACCACAGCAAGAACACAGAATGGATCAGGATGCAACAGAACAAAAGGAACAGCAGGAAGAGAATGGGGAAATGCCAACAGTAGGACTGAGGGACAAAATAAAAGGAGACGGAAAACAAGAGATGCAGGTAATGATGATGGGTATGAGCAAATTCAGGG
>CM068964.1:4775038-4790650 GCA_035128595.1 Eptatretus atami
TGGGTAAGTTTTGTATACGTTAAGAGCACGCTGAAGCACGCTGACATACGTCGAAGTACGCCGAGCTCGTCGACAAATTTTAACATGCTCAAAATTTTTCGTCGTATGCCAGCGTATGACTCACACGTTCCGCATACGCTGGCCATAAGTTGTAGGCACGTTATGCGATGTTGACACGTCGACACACGATACTTGTAAGTTAGCCTAGGTCACATTTGCCACGGCGGCGTGGGGTCTCCAAAATCTGTGGCCACTAGCAATTATACGGCGGGCCGCAGTATTTCCACGGTCACACAATGTTGCAGTCACATATGTTTTTATTTTTTCGGGTAGCCGACGGCGTATTTAGAATTGTGGAGACCGAAAACGTGGGGTGCCGTACGGTCTTTGATTTGATGTCGCACGGTGACCTTAGGGCGTCGCTGCGGCGGCCATAGAATTTTCAAGGCAGACGCAAGGTGCCGCGAAGGCGACCGCAGGGGGGCCCTAAGCGAACGTGCGGCAGACGGACAGTAACGAGTGGGTATATATACCGGTTCTTTTTTTACTGAAATAAAATATAACAGTATATATAACTGAATATACTATAACTATAATATACCGTGGTGCCCCAGAATCCGAATGCCCCATTGTTTGAACAAATTGGAATCCGAACAATTTTTTTGAGAAAATTTTGCCCTAAAACCTAATACATTTTAAAAAACCGAACACAACGTGGCGTTCATGTTTGTTCACGTGTCTCCCCACCTATTCGACCCATCTTCGCGCTTTGTTCATTCAGTTCGTCGGTGGAAGTCCTGTGAAGCATCTCTCGTGTGTCGATCGATACTTTAGGCCTCAGTCACATTTGCTCTACGGCGAGGATACGGCGGCGTAGCCCTCTGAATTGACAGAAACGTGCGGCGGCCGCAGAGAAACTGAGGTGGCTCAGGGTGGCCCTACGCCGTATGGCTATATTTACAGGTCGTAAGGTCGCCGTGGAATTATAACGCGGAGTTATAACTTTTTTCATTTCTACGTTCGCCGTAGAAATTCGACAAGCCGAAACAAAAGAACTGGTAAAAAAAAAAAAATTACCCATTCGTTACCGTCCGTCTGGCCGCACGTTCGGCTTAGGGCCCCCTGCGGTCGTTGTGGGCACCTTGCGTCTGCTTAAAAATTCATGGCGCCGCAGGAACGCCTAAGGTCACCGTGCGACATCAAATCAAAGACCGTACGGACATCCATGTTTTCGGTCTCCACAATTTATAAATACACCGTGCGGCTCCCCGAAAATAACAAGGACAAATGTGTCCAAGAGCAGCGTCCAAAACCTAAAGGTTTTGTCGGCTAAAAAAAAAAAACAACAACAACAACAACTTCGATATTTCGTCACGTGCCTTCATTAAGCCAATAGCGAAACCGTCATAATGTATTTACGTATTTACGATATATCGTGTATTTACGAAATATATAATGTATTTACGAAATTACAATATGATAAATGGAATAATCTTTAAATAGTAACGTCAACTTTTTGAAACGTAAACGTTCATGATAGACGCTCTCAAAAGGCACCGTCTATGTGAGGATGTGTACATGTGCTCGTATTTAAGGCGATCCGGATCTTGTATATGCAGAGCCGAGTCCGAGAGATTATTTTGTCTTCAGAAAGAAGAAGAAGAAAACAACAACAAACGCGAGCTCTCTATGAGCAGCGTTCGCTCCGCGAGACGCTGCTAAAAACATATGTGACCGTGGAAATACTGCGGCGCGTATAATTGCTAGTGGCCGTACATTTTATAAACCTCGGCCGCCGAGCCAAATGTGACTTAGGCCAAATAGTCAGGCAATCTAGCCATTTAACCATTAAAAATGGAAAAAATTGCAACAGAATTTTTGGGGCACAGAGGTCTTCTATGAAGTGTCTTGAATAACATACTAAAAGTCCTAAGAATTCGGCGGAACGGAAAATGTGCCCTATTCAAAATCAAAATCAGTATAACATTATGAATAGTAATTTAAATAAAAATGCTATTAAGGGTTATTGGAATAAGGATATTTAGAATAGGTTAATTCGATTGGATGCAAACTCATGAACAATCCAATATGGCTCCAAAAATCCATTTCTTATCATATATTTGCACTGTTATATGACAAATTGTATTGAATGAAATTGTGTACTATATAATGAAGGCAGGTAAGTGTTTTTAAGTTTATTCACTACATCATACTTTAGTAACACACTCATCAACATCAATTACACATCACATGAAGAATATAGCAGAAATGTGACACACCTGATACTATTGTCAATACAGTGATTGATCATTGTAGTTGATACACCGTTTAGACTGGGTCCAACTCAACCATCGTCATCATCTGCATTTGACAAGTCTGGTAACTGTGAGTTGGTAAAGCTCACACCACGGCATTCTCCACACACATTTGTGCAAGGCAAGCCATATTTTCGGCATGTGCACCTCCGGGTGGTACAGTCCTTCTTACAGCTACAACAGATGACATCCAGTAGTTCTGATGGAGCGGCTGGTTGTTCGGTCTGTATTGGCAGATATCTTCCGTCGACAACGTTCCATCAAAATCCTCTGGTCTCATATTGATGCAGGCATTTTTCCATTCCATAACTGATAGTAACACAGAACTGTGGTACTTAGAGGAGCCAGACGTTGGTGGTAGACTTTGGGGTTCCACGGCGGCGGTGCCTTTTGAAACCTTTTCAAGAACGCCGGTATCGTAAGCTGTCTAGTCCTTCGTCTTGGCACCCATACATTGAAACCAATGCCTTCTCTCCTGCTGCGATGATCGCCTCCTTCACTTGATCAGGTTGACTGAAACTTTGGCCTGATTGTAGAACACAGGGTCATTCTCGATTTTCTTGACTGCCACGCCCTTCCTAAACCAAACAGGCGAGAGGTAGTATCACAGCCTGCAATTGCGTGGACAAAGAGCAGATGATCACACAGTTTAGGACCGAGCAACTCCCTGGATTGTTTTATGCACCAGACTCTCTTCCTTTTGGTGGATTGTTTAGGCTCTGGTGCCATGAACAACTCGTGTGCGTCAATTTTGACATGGTGCAGTAGGAGAATCAGCAGGTCTGTGTCATCCGATCAGTACAGTGTCTTTTGTTTGGGCAGAGCAACTGCTGTTTGAACAATTAACACGTCAGCGTCGTGCGTTGCCTGTGCTAGCTACAGCCAGCTCTCCAACTTGTCTCTCAGATAATGGATGAATCGCTGCTTGTTGCCTGTGTTGTTCAGGAATCTTCTTTCTCTGATTGAATCATCATGTCACCATCGAAGTGTACTGTCACCAACCAGACAGCCGTTCGTTCAGTTGTGTGGCATCTTTTGTTGCGGGCTCATCTTTGTACCAATCAAAGACAACGACAGCAGCTCCATACTTATGTGTGACATAAACGCAAATTTGACACCATGTCAAATGTAGATCCTCTTGGCCATGGTATGCGATGAAGTAGAGCACCACATCTAGCACATACTGGACATTTTCACTGGGATCTCGTTGCTCTCCTTCATAGATTTCCAGAGCACATGGCCAGTGTTGCCTTATGTGCCTGCAGGGGGAGTGCAGCTGATTCAAACAGTGCAGGTGGATGAGTGCAGAGCTCATACTTGAATAAGCATGACACATCTTCTGAACACTGTCCTACAGTTACCAACCTCTGAAATATCAAGTGTGGATCCACAGTTAAGATTCTCCTTTGACCTTCACTGTTGATTTGATCCAAGTGTCGTGTGCTGGTCAGCTTTCTTGAAGACATGATCTTCTACAGAGACCCCGACCATAGAGTCTAAAATATCTTCCCCAATTTCCCTTGATCGGTCAACGTTGATCCTTTTTGGGCCGTGATGCGTTGGCGATGTTGAACAAGTGATGGATTTTCAACGAATGGATCCCTCTGTGCCAGATAGCTGATAAGATTCAGGGTGTCATTGACATCTCTAGCTTGTCTAGCCTTTGACATACCTTGTGTTGGTCACTGGTCTCGTATGACACACCAGTGAACTTCTGCATGGCATCATTCATGTTGGCACATGCGCATGGACATGACCACAGTAGGCACTGAGTTTCGGTCATGCCCTTTCTCGTGTCAGGCCTCCATGCGTTTTTACGCTCCTCATTAGCACTGCTCTATGATGAGGTCTGTGAACAGTCCTCCCCAGTATCTGTCACTACGCCTCACTACATGATACCTTCCTCGAATTTCTGATGTACATCGGAGTGCGTTTCGGGCAGCATGGTCATCGTTTGCAGATATACATATGCGGACTTCGCATATAATCTGTGTCCAGCTGCTGCAAAGTAGGGTAGCATTTCACATACTGACTTAAGATGCAATCTCCAGTTTCTCGTTCGCTCTGTTTGAGAAACCTTCGCAGGATATCCATCTCCAGATACTGTAACATAGGGTTGCTGTGCGCCAGTCATCGTTTCCTTCTTCCCATTCACTTTTTTGGATTCACACTAACGCTTCTGATGAACACAATCTTTCCACAGAGAATGTACACGACATTGCTCGGTCATACAGTTCCGCAGCTGCAGTCAAGTCAGTCGTGATGGTGTCTGTATCTAAATCGTCTGTCTCTTATCATCATCTGACAGTTCCCGATTTTGTAGAACACCTACAGCCTCGGAGTCATCACTTCCTGCTTAGTTGGTACTGGAACGTTGTATGTATCGGCCACAAGAATGGTATTGAGTGCAGCATCTACCAGCAGGTGACCACGGACTGCCCTTGACACAGCTTTGCCAGTCAACATGTGGCTAACAGTGTTGCTAGCATATGCTATCTGCGAGGAGTTCCTGTAGTCCTGAATCGGCCATCAGGTGTCCGATGCTGCTAAGAAGCACATCTGCATATGGAACCCACCAAGCTCAGAACCATACACTTCAGATCACTGTCATGGCTGAGATCGGACATCATCATCGCTTTCCAATATAAGGGCTGGTCAAATGTCAGGACTGGAGTGACTCCATATCGCTTTGCTGAGCTGTTACGAAATGCAGTGTAGAGTAGATACATGATGTATCGCCGGATCAGATCAATCATTGGCAAGAACATCACTGAGGCCTTTCCTGGGTGTTGACCATGATGCAACATCTGCATCATACCAGCCCTGCTGGTCTTGGAGAATGAGTAGTAGTGAGCTCTTCCATAGGACATCTAGCTGTGCTGTTGGATCTTCTGCCTCCATCAATACAAGGGGTAGATATGTAAGAGGTGGTAATGTTGGGAGGGATCTTAAGTACCGAATGTTTATGCGACCAACAGCAGCAATGTCTGCAGCGGTCACATTTGCTTTGGGAATATGCTTATTGGCTCGTGTTCCTGGCGTGACTGCAGCATTATACCCATTCCATGGAAGGTACCTGTACCATCAACAGTGGCTAGATTGTGATCCCACATTGTCAGCAATATATTGCATAGTGTGTTCTGATGTGAACCAGGAATGACAATACCTTGGGTAACTGTGCATTCTGTTCGTACCTTGTACCTCCGTGTATGAGCATGAGAAGCCATGCCCATGAAGTGTGTCTATCAAGAAGCGTGACGCAAAATGGTGGTGCATTTGCACCCCTAGGCCTATCTGTAGAGGCGCTAGTATGGCTCTTGGCCGTATTGTCTGCATGATACACTGACCAATCGAAGCAAGCTTCACGTCAATGTTCTGTCCAGCAAACATTGTCCTCAACAGTACTTGTAGTGACTTCGGAATATAGTTCAGAGCACGTTCTTCATTTTCCACATCTTCTATTTCGGGTAGAAATCATGTGAGGTCTCCATAGATTTGATGTCACTCTCAATGAGTTTTGCAGCAGTTCAACGATGCTATGTTTCTTCGTCTTCAGCATTTTCAGCTTTACATTGTTATGAAATGCATGCAGGATGGAACTTTGCAGTGTCACGCAATGTCACAACACAGTCTTTTGCACACGTGCTGTCATTAGAACTCTGTCACACAAATGTTCCTTTATTTTAATTTTCATGTATTTGCACTGTACGGATCCTGCCCTGGGTCTACGAGATCCTCAGTCATTTTCGTAACAAGTTCACTGATGGTAGCTTGTCCCTCGTCATTGTCTTCTAGGAATTGTGCGACTTCCAGGAATGCTGCTGCTCTTGGTCTCAGGTCTTCCACGTTTGAACCTTTTGTGTGTGCAGATAATCTATTGGAATATTCTTCCCCGTCCTGAAATTGAACTACACTGCTGGTGATAATTGCGTCTGCTGCATGCAGATCGTTCACAAATGCTATTCTGCCATACACCGCATCAGACACTTGTCTTTCCGAAACTACAAGCTTGAAGCACACTGGCTTGTAACTCATATGTTCTAACTTGAAACAAATATGTCTCTCCGTTTCTTGTCATTTTTGCAGATTGTCCACAAAATAGGCAATGTTCTTGAATATTGAATGCCGGTTGCAATGAACGGAGATCAGATCGATTTTCTGATTGATGCTGGAGGATGCTATGTCAGTTCAATGTTATCTGGTTTGCAATATGTACGGCGACATTCAACATGTACTACTTCCCCTGGTACAGTTTTCAAATCATTACCACGCTGTAGACTTGCACGATTCACCCCTTCACTGCCCTTCGTTTGTAGAACAACGGGAGCTTTCCATCGCCGGTTGATTCTTCACATATGCAACACGTCTGTCTCGTTACTGACGACATCTCACTTCTTCAGCCTGCCTGAAATAACACATTAAACATACATTGAAGGAAATAGATACCACCAGGTAATGTTATGATTCATATTTCAGTAATAAATACCCGAAATATAGCAAACTGATGATTAGTGAAGATTAGCACGCAAATATATAATAAGATATGGATTTTAGTGGCCATATTGGATTTTTTTTCCATGACTTTTGCATCCAATCAAGTCGTAAACTATTCTAAATGATCCACATGTCCAATAACCCTATAATAGCATTTTAAATCATTCAATATCTTTTCTGATGGTGGAGATATGAGACATTATTGATTTATGGTGGCCATCTTGGATTTTTGCATATTTAACCGATTTCCGCAGCAGTAATTTCTTAGGACTTTTAGTATGTTATTCAGGACACTTCATAGAAGACTCTGTGCCCAAATAAATTCTGTTGCAATTTTTTTCCATTTCAAAGTTAGTTTGCTGGACTATTACTCGTGTTTTCACCTCATTTGTGATGTTTGTTTTTTTAATCAATTGTGTTTTAATTAATAACAAAAAAAGCAATCCGATCACGTGGTGTGACGGACTGTCGGGCAAGGATTGAATTTCACAGCAAAATCATTGTAATTTGGAATATCCATGATTACGTCAGCCTGATGCGTTTGATGAAAGTGATTGTGGTTCTGCGGGCATCATGTTTGATGAGCTGCTGGGGAGCAACTCTCGCAGAGTGCGCGAGCGATCGGAACCCAGGCCGGAGCTCGAGCCTGTGTGGACCTTTGGATGTGGTGATTGTACAGTTTACATACAATACACGCAGCAAGAGGTCATTCACTCATCTTATTTTACCTTAAACATGGGTAATTTCAGTTTAAAGTGTCTTGAAAGTGGGTTTTCTTGGGTCCACGAACGGATTAATTCACTCCATTATTTCTTATTGGGAAATATTTTTGGAATCCAAACTTTTTGCAATCCGAACAGCCTCCTGGAACGAATTAAATTGGGATTCTGGGGGCACCACGGTATAGGCAAACACCTATACTCCGATCTCTAGCGGTAGCGCGCGTGGAGCATGGTCGACGCAGACTGCCACGGAGGCCGTACGTAGGTGCACGGCGGGCGTAGGGGAACCGTGCGTCGACCTGCGTTGCCCGCAGGTAGTCACACAGACCGCAAGGCCACCGTATGGCGACGCGGAAATAGTGCGGCCGCCGTAATTTTGGGGGATGGGAAAATTCATTTTTCATTGAGAAGAGCTTACGGCAGCCGCACGAATAACGCAAGCCCACCGTACGCCCTAGTAGGTCGACGTGGAACACATGTATCATAGCTTGGCTTGTCGAATTTCTACGGCGAACGTAGCAATGGAAAAAAGTTATAACTCCGCGCTATAATTCCACGGTGCCCCTACGGCCTGTAAAATAGCCAAAGGCGTAGGGCTCCCTGAGACACCTCAGTTTCTCTGCGGCACCCGACGTTTGTCAATTCAGAGGGCGTACGGCCGCCGTATCCTCGCCGTAGAGCAAATGTGACCTAGGCCTTACTCATAAGTCGAAACATGTCGAGGTAATGTTTAGTATACCCGAAACTTATTTAACCTATGAGTAACGTGTTGTAGGCACGTTACGTGATCGTTGACACACGTCGACACACGTTACTTGTAAGTTACTCATAAGTCGAAACACGTCGAGGTAATGTTTAGCATCAGTGTTCCAGACTCCATGGTTTTTTTTGTTTGTTTGTTTGTTTTTTTCTTCGGCATGACGGTGATGTTGACACTTCGATTTCTAGTGCGGTATATATTAAAATATAATTTAGGCTGCCGCTCAACGATTTAAATCATAACCGCACTAGAAATCAAAGTGTCAACATCAGTCATGCCGAAGAAAAAAAACTAAAAAATAAAAACCATGGAGTCTGGAACACTGACGGGTTCTTCCTGTGTGAAGCCCATTTTTATATACCAATTCCCCTAAACGCTGCCAATACGCCATTATACGGTAGCTGTAAGTTAGTAACACGTTCAGTAAGTTATGTGGTCGTCCGGAAGACATCAAATATGTCTACATACGTCAATATGCGTTGGAGATACGTTACACATAGGTTCAAAGCACGTATCATAGGTTAGAAATAAGTTTCGGGTACGCTAAACATTACCTCGACGTGTTTCGACTTATGAGTAACTTACAGTAACGTGTGTCAACGATCGCGTAACATGCCTAAAACTTATGGCCAGCGTATGCGGAACGTGTGCGTCATACGCTGGCATATGTCGAAAAAATTTCAGCATGCTTAAAATTTGTCGACGTACTCGGCGTACTACGACGTATGCCAGCATGCTTCAGCGTGCTCTTAACGTATACAAATTACCCATAACGTATTCGACGTGTGCCAGCGTATTCGGCAAATTTTTCTTACGTCGGCATACGCTGGCTAAAACGTCAAGGTGTGACAGCGGCTTGACACTTCGATGTCTAGTGCGGTTATGATTTGAATCGTCGAGCGGCAGCCTTTTAATAGGCTACGCCACGTGATCGTCGGGATACGCTGCCGCGCTATGCATACATTAGACTATCGTTGGGCATAGGTTGTGAACGCCAACAACACGCTAAGCATTCGTTGGTATAAGTTATCTATATGTTATCGAAACGTTTGTGTACATTACTGATATGTTATGAATACGCCCAAAACTGGAAAAAAAAACATCAATAGTTCAGCGTACGCCAGCGTTTTACATTTTGATACGTTGCCATACGCTGGCTAAAACAGTCAAGGTGTGACAGCGGCTTAAGCAAACACCAGTTTATAGATGTAAAGATCTTTATACCAGTTGTGATTTCACCATTGACAGTGATTGCCTTTATGCTGGGAAGAGTGAATATGTATTTGTTAGTGAAGATATATTTTCATTTTTTATTCTAAAAGAAAATATTATATAAATAACGTTATTTAAACCTGACTCACTGAATGCCCGTAAACTTCAGAAAGAAGAAAAGATTTGAGTGTTGGCCAAAGAGCTCACGAATACAGTAGGATGAAACACAGAAACACAGTTATAAACAATGTACGAGGGTGAGTCGAAAAGTATCCGCAATGATTAATTAAAAACTGTGCTGTGTTGACTACATTGCTTATTGTTCTTGCAGGTACAAGCATGAACTGTCTACGCCATTGTGAAGCAGTTTCAACCTTGAGCAGTCAGTAGCTGTGTCGCTGTAAGCGAGTTAACATGACCGCTCCGCTGTCCGTTCGCACCTAAGAGCAGCGTGCCGTGATTCGATTTTTGTGGGCTGAAGGGGTACCAGGGGCAGAAATCCATCACAGATTCTCAGCACAACATAGGAACAGTGCTTTATCGCAGCGGAGTGTGTATGATTGGTTTACCATGTTCAAAAATGGTCGCACAAGTGTGTCTCATAATGAGCGATCTGGACGCCCATCCACGTCCACAACAGAGGAAAACATTGAATGAATCCGCACCATGGTTCTGGATAACTGACGGTCGACTATCGACGAAGTTGTACAACATCTGAACATCAGTCATGGTTCTGCACATGAAATCATCAACAACAGACTTGGCTTTCATAAAGTTTCTGCAAGATGGGTTCCAAAAAAACTCACAGAAGAGCACAAGTACAACTGTGTGACAATCTGCTAAAGCCTTTTGAACCGCTTTCGTCATAAAGGGGATTTTTTGAGATGCATTGTTTCTGTAGAGGAGATGGGGATCCACCAGTATGAGCCAGAGAGCAAACGCCCCCAGACCCATGGGGACCAACACATGTCTCATAACCATCCCTATCAGTTTCAGTCGATGCATTGAAATCCCCCAAGACTACTGCAGAAGTGTATCTCGCCAGGGTCACTGATCAACCACAGACTCGAGCGTGGCATAGAATTCGTCCTTCATGGTGAGATCACTCGCTTCAGTCGGAGCATAAACAGAGACCAGGGAAATGACACCCAAGGAGCGACGAATCCTCTGTCTCATAATACGCTCGTTGACCGGTGTTACCTCAATTATCATTGGAGTCAGCCTATTGGACGCAGCTACAGCAACTCCTTGGGCATGGTAACCATCAGAGCGACCAGACCAATAGCAGGTGTAACCACCCACCATGATCTCACCACCATCCAGTCTCTGAACCTCAGCGAGTATCCGGCAGAGGATGCAAGACCAGAAACCAGAAAAGAGGCAGAAGAAGACAGAGGTACCGCCGAACTGTCTGTGATGGCAAAGTGATTGGCCCAAAGGCTCAGGTTCATCACAGGAGATTCCAATTATCTTGAAGGCCTTGGCCTCCACACCGTAAAGCTGAACAAGTTTAGGCTGGGGTACCAGCCCTGAGGGGAAAGCAGTATTTCATCAAGATTGCTAGCAACACATCGAGTGTGTGAGTCGAGAATGTCAGAAAACCAGGTCATGAGGCAGCCTTGTCCGTGTGGAATTAATTCCTTTCTCGTGTGCTGGTTATGATGATTAGCATCCAAACCAGAAGAAAAGAAATCACACTCATGTTCAAAACGCAATGATGAGTGCAAATGAAATCCATTTGATTAACAATCCCTTGCATCTCTCCAGAAGTTTGTGAAAATGAAGAATCCCTGGGCGTCGAGCTGCTGCGGCCCCAAAATGGCGGCGAAGAAAATACGTAGAAGAGGCTCGCTCGCTGTAACCGCAGCCGTTCACCAAAGCAAACAAAATCCACCTCTCAACTGTCCCGATGATGTAGAGCGAAAATCACCACCAAATGCCGACGTGCGGAATGACTTGCGAATAATGAAATGCTTGCCAGGAAAAGCACACGAGCTCCCAACGTGTCAAGACAAGCTCTCGTGTTTTTGTGACCACCTTCCAGCAACCCCTGCGTCTATTGGCTCTCTCTGGAAGGATACAACTGGATTGGCTACTAGACTTTACATGTTTGCTACATTAGAAATAGTCACGAAATAAATTTTTTTAAAAATGAATTAATGAGTAATGAAAAATTCATGAGTCACTACTTATACTACAGTCGGCAAGCTTGGCAAGCAGAGTAGGTTATGCCACCATGTCGAATGCCCAAGATAAGTTCAGAGAAATGGTTCTGACCTCTTTTTAGAGATTTAGTTCCTCAAGCCATTGCTCAGAGAGGAACAGCAGCACGTTTCGAGTTGAATGACCATGCCGGAACCCAAGCTCATCATAGATCAGGCTTTGGGGAAAAGGAAAAAAACTTGTTTGCAGAAATTATGGATTCCTTGATTTTACTTTTAATTGCAAATAAACTTTCTGCTCTGGAGTTGATGGGATTTGTTTTTTTTTTGCACCCTTGTAGATGGGGAGTAAGTCGAGCTGAACCACAGACAGATGAGAGGTGGCCAAAATAAGGACAGACTAATGAGTACAGACAGAGGGGAAGCACGATGAGAATTCTCAGTGTTCCAACCAGACAACGTCTCAAGAGTATTCCAAACTTCGAAGGGTTTAAATGTGGTATAGAAATACCTGCGTGCACAAATTGTAGAGTGTGAAACAGAAACCAGGTGTGCTGGCTGCCTGACATGTGCTCTCGTATGGAGTTCTCAATTTCTGGATCTCTCGACGTGCTACAAGTCGAGATGCGAATGGGGTACATTTTCCTTCCAATATAAATTAAAAAGAGAAAATATTTTGTCGATGAAGGATTAAACACACATTTATTTTAAAGGATAAAAATATAAGTTTCATCAATGCGATAAAGGTCAGTGGCTGAATATTCAGCGTGCATTGTTCATTCGAGCGATTTCATGATGAAACGGTTTTTCAATGTTAAAAATTAAAATGCTTTGTGTTTCTTTATACAGAATGTACCTCCATCTATAAATGTGTTTTCACAAAGTTCTATGCAGTCACCAAATGAAGCCAATGCAATTATCGGTATGGCCTCTGTGTGGGTACATTGTACAACTGAGCTCGTCACATTTTTAAAGGGGACAATAATCGAACTACTGTATCTCCAATTCGGGGGGTGTGGAAGTGCATGATATCTTTCACAAGAGGTGGCCACGTTTGTATATCACCTTTTGATTACACACATGGCGGCGTTGGTTGCAGTTCATGACGTTCCGTTGAGCCGACGTGAAAATCAAACCCACACGGGTGACGCATTGCACCGAGGATTCTTCCGTGCAACCACAAAGCCACTCTAAGCCTCTGTAATGTGGAAACAACATTAATCAAACATGGATTTTGAGCTGATGTTGTTTTGAAAAATTTAACAATCACTTACCGAGATGACCCTTATAATCGTCTGAAGTTGCACGTGTACATGAACCGACCACGTTTCGAATTTTCTGGGATATCAGCAGCTCAGGTCACTGTGGGCATTGATCCCGAAGACGATGTGGATATATATATACATGTTTGGTACTACAGAACTTCTATATGGATACAAACACGATATAATAGTGACCAAGGTTTTTCGTGCTGCACTCTTCAGGGTAAAAATCGCAGCAAGTGTAAGAGGAAGCGAAGGCACGTGCTTAAGGCCCTGTCACACCTTGACGTTTTAGCCAGCAATGGCAACGTATAAAAATGTATGTAAAACGTTGGCGGACGCTGAAATTTTGATGTTTTTTTTTTAAGTTTTGTACGTATTTATAACGAGTTAGACGTATGCATAACGTATTAGTAACGTACACTGAACGTTTTAATCACATTTAGATAACTTATACCAGCGAATGCTGAGCGTGTTGTCGGCGTTCACAACCTATGCCCAACGTAGTTAACGTATGCATAGCGCGCTGCACGTATCGCCGACGATCACGTGGCGTAGCCTGTTAAACAGCTGCCACTCGCCGATTCAAATCATAACCGCCTGAGAATTGGAAGTGTCAACATCGCAGTCACACCTTGACGATTTAGCCAGCGTATGCTGACGTATGAAAATTGTGTCTAAAACGCTGGCACAAGTCGAATACGTTATGGGTAAGTTTGGTTTACATGAAGAGCACGCTGAAAAACGATGAGGTACTCTGTCATACATCGTATTACGTCTAATACGTCGTGAAATTTCAAGCATGCTGAAATTTTACGACGTACTCGCCGTATGGCTCACACGGTCCGCTACGCTGGGGATAAGTTGTAGGCACGATATGCGATCGTTGACACACGTCGACACAAGTTCCTTGTAAGTTACTCATAAGTCGAAACACGTCGAGGTAATGTTTAGCATACCCGAAACTTATTTTCTCCGTCAAGGCACATTTTCTTTTTTTCTCCTTGGCTCCGTGAAGGCACGTGACGAAATATCTGAAGTTGTTGTTGTTGTTTTTTTTGTTGTTGTTGTTTTTTTTTTTAAAATCTATCACGAATTTTAAAATATATTCGGACATTTGCTTTTAAGTTTCGACGTCGACGTGACAATATCCTCAAACAGAAAATATTCACAGAGGAGGAACTAAGAATAAGACGAGCAAACTGAAGAGGCAATCGGACGTGACGTAACGGCACGTGACGAAATATCGGAAGTTGTTGTTGTTTTTTTAAACGCTGCCAATACGCCATTATACGGTAGCTGTAAATTAGAAACACGTTCAGTAAGTTATGTGGTCGTCCGGAAGACGTCAATCAAATACATCTACACACGTCAATATGCGTTGGAGGTAGTTACACATAGGTTCAAAGCACGTTACTCATAGGTTAGAAATAAGTTTTGGGTAGCCTAGCATTACCTCGACGTGTTTCGACTTATGAGTAACTTACAAGTAACGTGTATCGACTGTGGTCAACGATCGCATAACGTGCCTCGACGTGTGTCAACGATCGTGTAACGTGCCTACAACGTTACTCAGAGGTTATAAATAAGTTTTGGGTACGCTAATCATTACCTCGACGTGTTTCGACTTATGAGTAACTTACAAGTAATGTGTGTCGACGTGTGTCAACGATCGCATAACGTGCCTCCAACTTATGGCCAGCGTAGCGGAACGTGTGTGCCATACGCCGGCATACGTCGTAAATTTCAAGCATGAAAAAATTTGAGGACAACCACAAGTAACACGATTAAAGCCAGCATACTACGACGTATGGCAGTTTTTCAGCGTGCTCTTAACGTATACAAAACTTACCCATAACGTATTCGACGTGTGCCAGCGTTTTAGACAATTTTTCATAAATCGGCATACGCTGGCTAAATCGTCAAGGTGTGACAGGGCCTTTATATCGCAGGTCTCAATAAGGTAGACACTGATTGGTTCAACCGTAATGACATCACGGTTAATCCAAACGCCCATTGGTCGCCTCATCATCTTCACCTCGAGCTCCCATTGGCTGGAGCGAGTTCATCGATGATTGACGTTTGCAACCACATCCTTGAGAGAGGGGGGATGGGTTTCCCCTAAGGTCCATTCACCATTTGTTGCCGTACTTCCCTTGATCTTTCCATGCTCAAAGAGACACAGAGATCGTACAAATTCTTTTTGACGATCATATTGGATCGGTGGTAAGGATGAAGTTTGCTTCCAACATACGTAAATGAAACGAGCTCCGACTCGGCTCAATATCCTGAACATATTGCATTGTACTGGTCTGCACAGGTAGGGTTGGCAACCAGGTGCTGTGCAATGGCAGATGAAGCAGGTACAGTGGCCGGTGGTTGCTGGATATTTCTACATGCTCGCACTGGTTGTGTTCTAACCCTCACAAACTTTCTTCGAATCGCCAAGGGGACGTGTTGTTTGATCCGATCAGCCATTCTCAGTGGTGTGCGGCCCACCGTACCGAGCTTCACATCGGCACTTAAACTCATAAATAACATTGCTGGTTTGTGAGGTGGGTAGCATCCTTGTTGATTGACGTCAGCAAACGGCGAGAGGTAAAGATTACTCGGGGTTGCACAGCCACAGCGGGGATTACTCGGGGTTGATTTTTTTACCCTGAAGAGTGCATCACGAAAAGCTTC
>CM068964.1:4796884-4813799 GCA_035128595.1 Eptatretus atami
TACCCTGAAGAGTGCATCACGAAAAGCTTCAGTCACTATTATGTCGTGTTTGTCTACATATATATATATACATTAATTCTAATTAAATTTCAAGAAGCCACAAATCGGATCAGGTTTACGGGAATTATGTTCGTCTGTGATTAACGACGTCGAAACGATGCAAACAAAAAGGGATTTGATTACTTTTGGTTTGGATGCCAAAATGGCAGTGGCTGTTTCTGCATCCTCGAGCGAGCAGTTCAGGCATTTAACCGGCTGCAAACTGTGCCATGCACTGTGGTGGAAATAATCCATAAAGCAAAATTCAAAACCTTTTAGTAATTCGCTTATCTTGCTTCATTGCACCTGCTGCTCCTTGTTACATTGACCAAAGGAAACAGTGATGCCATTTTCTATTGGAGCTGATTCAATCGGATTCACAGCATATGGAGGCACCTTGGCTGCTGAAAGCTACAGCCAATCATGTGCAAAAGGTCAACAAATCAAAGTATTGTGATGTTCGTGAAACTGGATTTTGGTGTCAACTCTTTCTTCCATTAAAGACCATTTCGACTCGAAACATGTTTTAAATCACGAATAATCATCTGGAATTTGGAAGTTTATTTGGTGTGAAAAACAATGTTTCCATGTGGTATGTGAACTAAAAAAAAAATGGTCTTGTGAAGTTTCTTGTCCAAGTCTTCATGGGCTTTACCATCTTACCTAATGGACCAATCACTTAGAGCTTGTTCTAGTGTAACACCCGTAATGTTTTATATGAATTCCAACTTGATTGTAAATCTGTTTTATATGATGTGTAGTAATGTACAAAGTCTCTGTCAAGGTTTGGGGGCAATGTATTTTAATATTTACATGTAGAGCAATGCTGGTTAGTACATAATCCAAACTCTAACCCTGATGCATACAGGTGGAGGGAGTAAAAATTTCTACTGGACGGCAGACTTTATTAATATCCAGCAACCCTTCAGTTTTAATGTTGACATCGATGTGCTGTATTCTTTGCAGAGCCTGGGTGCTGCCAGAGCAATTTCTTCGCAAGGGTTACGCTAGGTGGTTTGCCATTGCCTTCCCAACATCGTTTGTCCATTTGAACCGCTGACCTCCCAAACTCAGAGCTGACGCTCTAACCATTACCCCACCGAGTCTGGTATTTCAATTCTACATTTATTTAATTTCAAAAAGTGTGATGCTAAGAGCAGACTTTCAACGATGTTGTGAAAGTCAACGATCATTTGGTGTTCACGATGGTTGGGGAGTTACTTTTAGAGTTCCTCGAGGTTCTACTGGGAAATTCCAATCCATTTCATTCACCTAAATTGAGGGTTATAGGGGCAGGGATATCTGGTGGAATAACATACTCAAGTTGTTGTGCTCTGGGTCACACAGCTGCCAAGTTGGATCCAACAAATTTGAGTTAGCCTATTAGGTAGGGAGTCTGGAGACCACAAATAACCCCACCCACTGGAGTCTCTTAGATGCTGTGATATTCCTTATTCCCACTCAAACCTTATTCCCACTAACAGCATGTAACAGTTTTAGGCAATACATTTCTCAACCAACATGAGTGTTCATTTTCAAGGAAAATATCTACAAAAATGTGACTTCAGAGTTAAGAAACCCTAGGGTGTAGATGTGTATTTGAAGGTATCCAAAGAAGGCTGTCCACATGAAACATGAACTACTGTACTTGATCAACTTGTTTATAGTGCAGAAGCTGTTTCCCAGACAGCAACTACACTCTAAGATAGCAAACAGCATAACTTGCGGTCATGGAACCTTCAATAAACCAGACCTTTCAAGAAGACCAGACCACACCCTGAACAAGGCACAAATTCCTGCCTGGACTGTGGATCCAGGCTGGAATTTGTACGTTATTCAGTGTGTTAGTGGTAAAGGACATTGTGGGATCTTTAACATCCATCAACTAACAGCTAACAAATAGATCCTCAAGCTTATTGTATATCCAAAGGACAGCAAACACATTGATGCCTCGCCCTGCCTGTGACATATCAGGATGGCAGTTTAAAGCTGGGTCAAGATTCAAACCCAGGCGAGACAGCTCAGAGGTATGCACACATACCTCTGGGAAATCCTGTCAGCCCAGTATGAATACAAAACCAAACACAAAAAAAATCCATGGAACACCTTCATGATGCTGCATGTGCATATTTTGCAGGTGACTTTCATAATGTGAGTGTCGAGCTGTGCATAACCTTGCATCAACAAAGAACATTAGTTTTCTTTTTTACTTTCTCGTCCCACGTAGCTTCCTTTGTGACATTCTTAAGAGAGGTACTGGATAATTTTAATATTACAGAGGCAAAGGTTGTTCTACCAACCATCACACACATTACATTGGAAGCAGTACACAGCTCCCTACAATGGCAGGTGAAGCAAAATAGCCAGGTTTGCATCCACATCTTATTAAATGTTGCATCACACGTAAAGGCTCCACATTATCTCTTCGGATTCAGGAATCTCACCGCATTACCCGAATAACTCTTTTGAAACTTTTGAAACTAATGTCAGATCAGGCCGGATCAGATCTGTGACTTGCTACAGGTACCATGTAAACCTGTACTAACCTATTTCATGGTCGGGTTGTCGGTGACGAAACCATCTACCCCATCAGGTTTCCTGGTCACCCCTTGGGTGTCATTTCCCTGGTCTTTGGAAATGTTTCGACTGAGGCAAGTGATCACACCATGAAGGACGTATTCTATGCCACGCTCGAGTCTGTGGTTGATCAGTTCCCCAGGCGAGATACTCTTACAATCTTAGGGGATTTCATTGCATCAACGGACACTGATATGGATGGTTATGAAGCGTGTGTTGGTCCCCATGGGTCTGGAACTGTGAACCAGAATAGTACTAAGTTCCTTGACTTTGCAAGAAGTTGTGGACTTCGGGTGGCTGGTTCATGGTTTCATTGACCACAGGCTCATCACTGGTCTTGGTATTCCAATGCTGGTGGTGTGGCAAAAGAGATTGACCATGTGCTCCTTGGTGGTCTCTGGAGGATGATCCACAACTGCAGGGTCTACCAAAGTGCTCAGTTCCTCAATACTGACCACCGGCTTGTTGTAGCAGCTCTGAAGTTGCAGTTTGAATCCAGGAGAATGGTACCATTCCAGCTTAGGCTGGATGTTGACAAGCTCAAGGATGCGAGGGTAGCTGAGGAGCTTGCAAGCAGGCCGAGTGGAGCTTTGGGGAGTCTGGGTGTTTTGCGGAATCCTGAAGAATTGTGGAGTGCCTTAAATACTACCATCCTTGATGTTGCTGGTAGATGTCTTAGAACCCACCATCAGGTGAAGAAGAACTTTGTCTCCCAAGGGACACTGGACACCATTGACCGAGACACAGGGCCAGGCTTAAAGGCAGAGCTGAGCTGTTCAGGGAGTTGAGGCGTAAAACTGTACTTGCGCCAAGGGTGGACAAGGAGGCCTATGTGCGAGTAATCTGTGAAGTCATAGAGCATCACCTGTGGTCAAGTGATTCTCTTCCTGCATATAACGGAATTCATGCATTGCGTTCATCCAAGCCCATCCCTCGGTGTGCTGTAGTTAGAGCGGAGAGGAGTGGGCTCTTGACAGAGATGTCCGAGGTGAAGGCCTGCTGGGCCTATTACTTTGAGCAGCTGTACCAGGCTGACCCACCATCTGAGTTGGACATCAGTGGTGTAACTATCCCTGTTGCTAACCCTCCATTCAACTGTGAACCACCTTCGTTTGTGGAGAAACAGGCTGCGATGAACCGGTTGAAATGGGGAAAAGGTATTGCGATCTGTGGCATCCATGCTGAACTTCTCAAGGCTGGTGGAAATGCTGTGCCTGTGTCATTGTATGCAGTTCTCTTCTCTGCCTGGAACACAGGCATCATCTCAACTGACTGGAAGAGGGGCCATATTGTCCCTCTCTGGAAAGGGAAGGGTGATCACCAGGACTGCAACAGCTACCGAGGGGTGATGCTGCTCTCCATGCCGGGAAAGGTCTTTGTTCGGATAATTGTGCACTGCTCCATCCCAATTCCATATCTCGGCGATGCATGGCATCATTGTCGGGTGCTGAAGGAAGGGAGTACTCAGTTTTTACTTTGTTTGTTTGTTTGTTTGTGTTTGTTTGTCTGGGCGATATCTCAGCCATCCTTTGAGCTAGGAAGCTGAAATTTTGGGACAAAAGTGAAGATGTGCCTTGGCAAAAAGGTTATTTTAATTTTTTCGTTTATCAATTAACTGATGAATTTCTTAATTGTTATCGATTTATTTTCTTTCTCATCTGGGCAATATCTTGGCCACCTTTTGAGCGAGGAAACTCATATTTGGACAGGAAAGTGAACAAGTGATTTGGCTATAAAGGGTGTTTTTGATTTATTGATTTAATCAATTAATTATTCAATTTTTCTATTAATTACTTAATTTTCAAAAATAGTTACAGAGTCGGAGGAAACAGTAGTGGTTTAGGTATGATATTCGCCAATTAAGAAATTAATTATTTTACGATTAATATTTATTTATTTTAATTATGCAATACATCAATTAATCAATCAATTATTGTACACATCTCGATTCCAATTCCATCTCCATGTGTTGCACGGCGCACCAGGAATGTTGCGCGCTGGAGGATTTCTTATTTATTCAATTTGCATGGGGGCGGTATACTTTGAATGTACCTCTAGTTGTTCTTGATAGGGTTTGTCACCATCTGCTCGAGCACCAGTGCACAGAGCAGTCAGGCTTTACACCAAAGAGGTCAATAATTGACCGTATCTTCGCTCTTCGGGTCCTCACCGAACACAAAAAAGAGTTTTGACAGGGGCTGTTCGCAGCCTATGTTGATCTCCACAAAGTGTTCAGTTCAGTCAATAGGAATGCCCTCTGGATGATTCTCGGTCTTCGTGGGGTGCACCCAAACTGATCAATCTGATTTCTGAACTATACTCTGGTACTAAGAGTGCTGTGAGGTGTGGTGGTTCAAGCAACAAGCTGTTTCCAGTTGTTACTGGAGTTCGTCAGGGGTGTGTACTGGTCTCCACAACTTCAGCGCTTGTATGGACTGAATTATTGGGAGGATTTCTGAGAGATCAAGCTGCGGTGCATCATTTGGGAATGTCACGATCTCTAACCTTGATTTCACAGATGATTCGGTCATCTTTGCAGAGACGCTGGATATCATTATGGGGGCCCTCGAGGTGCTGAATGAAGAGTCAGAGCCACTCGGATTATGGGTTTCCTGGGTCAAAAACTAAGATCCAGGCTTTTAATGACATATTGGATGCTGTTATCATGTCTGTACCTGTTTGTGGTGAGGATGTTGAGGTCACGGAGAGATATATCTTGGCAGTGATATTCCTGTCTCCACATGTTGTAAGAGGTCAAAAGATGTCTGGGCTGGGCCTGGGGAGTGATGGATTCACCGGATCATGGAGTGTGGTGTTGTCTGTACCTATCCAGGAGGAAGAAAGTCTGAGTTTTTAAGTGTCTTCTGCTTCAAGTCTTGCTCTACGGGTGTGAGACTTGGACTCGAACCAAAGTTCTGAGACGAAGAGTTAACTCCTTTGATACAATGTCTCTTCAGAGAATCCTTGGCTATTGCTGGTCAGACTGTGACCAACGAGTGGTTGCTGAGAGAGACTCAGATGACATTTGTTACCTGTATAGTCCGTGAGCGTCAGCTGTGGCTGTATGGACATGTGGCTCATTTTCCTGATGCTGATCCTGCTCACCAGATTTTCTCAGTGAGGGAGCCTCAGGAATAGAGGAGGCCAACGGGCCAACCATGTGCCTCATGGTTGCAGCAGGTTGATCGCCATCTCAAGGAGATGGGGATGGGCCAGGCATCTGTCTGGGGGATGGCCAGACGGAGACCCTTGGAGTACCGGCAGAAAGTGTACACAGTGACGTGTTGCCCCAGTGCATGCTGCCATACCTGACCTGACCTGGCATTTCGTTGGCAACAATCACTCAATTGAAGGTTCACTTTCTGCTGTGCATTTGGAAGAGACTGCACATCGCCGCTTTCACAACTCCACAAGTACACAGGGCATGTGGCACTCAATGATATTCATAATTATCTGCACAGTGATTGTTGCCAACAGCATTTGAGAAATGGAACTCTATCTCCCTGACAGAATGCAATGTGGGGTTTCACACGACACATTCTGAACATGCCTCACACAGTAAAATCGATTGCCAATGTGTTGCGTATGTATTACGTCACGTGTGCTTCGGTCAACAAATGCCTCCAATTTTTATCTTTTAGATCTTTTCGTCAAATGTTTTCAGAATTCCTGAAGATTTTTATGCATCTTTGTGAAACAGGGACATCAGTAAAAAAAAAAAAAAAATCTGGAGTCTCAGGGATATTCTGTGAGATTCAGCAAGACAAGGAGCCATCCTATGGCAGTCCTCATTCAAGCTGAAGCAGCAGCTTGGATTCATGGGAAGTGTGCTGATAACCAATCAGTGACATTTCCTGACTGTTAGTGTATTAAATCTTCAGTTTTTGCTTTTACAATAGCAAAAGGTCATCTGGAAAAGGATGCTTCTGCTGTGGTTACAGGAGCATTTTGAATGTGATATTAAAGATTCCCAGGGAAACGTCGAGGGAGCGGTGTCACTGTGAATAGTTAGATTTGCAGCGATTGCCGCGGATTATGAGGCTGTGAGCTGATCAGGTTGAAGTCTTGAATTGTCAGTCAGTTGCACATTTAGACATTCAAATTTATTTCAGTAAATACAATTAATTTCATCAAACAACGTGAATTCCCCGGAACCTTTTGTTGGGGAATTTTCGAAAGCATTTTCAAAAAGTTGGGCACATCATTTTCAACAGAGCAACTTGCTAACTTGTACAAACCTCGTTAATGTTACTCATAACTTACCATGGCCTATACTATCGATCCATTTTATGATCTTCAACACATTACTAGAAAGTGTAACAGGATATATTCCATTGTCCATGGCTCCACCGCGATAGAGCTTTTCCACATAAGGGATGCAGCAAATTCCCCTCCAATGATAAACATCAATTTCGATTTTCTAATAGCTGTTCTACTCATGTGTCAGCATTATGGGCAAGACTAATGAAATGATATCCACCTTCTTTCACCCTAACCCTAACCCTACCCTAACCTGAACCCTAACCCTAACCCTAACAGTATATTACTATCAAATTATCACTGTATTTATTCACCCCTATTATCTGTCATCTTGATTTAAAGGTCAGGTACCACAAACATGATTAATATTACAATAACTACTAAATCCTGGACGTGTTGAAATCTCACAGTGTTGCATGCGTGATCACACATCACCTGCTCCATGGGATCACCCCTGCACCACGAGCTCTGTCCGTGCCTATCGTCTGTGAAGCCCATCGCAGCATGATGGGAAATGTATTGCTCACACACGTTGTGATGTATTTTGACTAATGATAGCAACACCGCCGAAGGCTCGGTGACCAAGACGTGTCCATTATGAGCTCAATTTGTTGGTACAGAGGTTGGAGAGCATGAGGTGATGCAATTACACGGAACGTTGTGAGATGTCTGCACATCCAAGTTTGAGTCGTTAACATATAAATCAGAACTGTTTGCGGTATCAGACTGTAAATCAGGATAACAAGTGTTGGGGATGAATAAATACAGTGATAAAATCATAATATACAATTATAACAAGATGTATCAAGAAAAGTTGAGATAATTTCATTTGAGAAAAATAAAGGTGAAGATCTCAGTTTTGAATCCCAACTGCAGCAAATCGTTGTTTTGAATGCCGTTGTGCAATTCCTGGGCCAAACAATTCAATAAAAAGAGGTAATTCCTGGGCCAAACAATTCACAGAAAGTCCAGCACACAATGGATATCCCATATGAGTTTCTCACTCTCACTCTATCTCTCTAAATCTCGATTTTGAAGGTTTCATTGACTGAATAGATGGCTTCACAAGGGATATCCATTGTGTGCTGGAACAGTGACAAGATTCTAAATCCCTGTTCTGATATACAGGGGCACTGCATTGACAGCACAACAATAAGTCAGCGGTGATGCAACTAGGAAACGAAAATACATGATAGGAATCCTGTGGAATACACAAACGAGGGAACGAGAGACAGGGATCTTGATCGTAAATTTCTCGTTTAACCCTCCCTGGAAGTAAAAGACCAGAATGTGAGTTTATATAATTCGGATCATGAATCAAACCAATCTTGTTTCTCAATGCTGGCTCAGAGAGAGGTCAAAGTTCGTGCAACAATTCACTTTCACATTTATATTCAATCAACATGTAAGCTGATGTAAATGACTTGAGGATCAGAAAATGTAATGTCAATGTCAAATGATACCAGTGAGTATATGATCCGGCATTGCATCATCCAGTTTACACACTTACACCACTACTTTAACCCTTCCTCATGACATCACTTCCTGAAGCTTTGCGTTTACAACAACAATAGTACATTGATCATTAGGTCAATCGATCTCTATTTTCCAACAATTTTCTTGTTTAAATGTTTTAAATCTTTTTTTTTTCACTAAATATCGACCAATCCATTCCTGTCTTTCCGGCTTTTGCGATCCATCTCTTCCAAGAAATGTCGATATGATTGGTCAAGAGGGAAAAACTCATTTTATTTCATCACTAGCAGCATCATGTCTTCGAGGCAATTAAGAACTGTTTCATGAATCCTTTCTTTCCCAGCATGATATGGTGATGCTGGATATTTTCTTCAGTAACAATGCAAAAGAAATTGCTACATCTACAATTAACAGGCCCATCATCTGACTCATCTTCCATTCAACCCTAACCCTAACCCTAACAGCTTCGATGATTAAAAATCAGATGCAAACAGCCAGAGTCAGTGGCATCGCTCGAAGTCTGGAAAGTCAGCAATTTGAGTCCAACCCAGGAAGATAGATAGCAAAGACTTTTAAAATGGAATATGCTGTTTCTTTGCTTGATACCTGGTATTTAAAGGATAGTGAACAGACAAACCACACAGGCTGACATACATGGGGAGGAGGAAAATTCTCTCTATAATGCCCCGATGAGTGCGGAGAGAAAAGTGACGTCATAAAAGATGGCGCGTTGCTGGTACACAGAATCTCACACTCTCACTCGGTCTCTCCAAGAAGACCATCTGGCAAACTCTCCCCTCTACTTCCTTTTAACAACCCTCTTGAAGAAGTTCAGTCACTCAAACTTTTGGACCTCATCTTTAACAATGATTTTTCTTGAGAAAAAACACACATCTAAGTTGGCCTTTACTTGGGACATCTCAACTTTTATCAACTTACAAGACTTTTCATCCCCAACTTGATGGAGTATGGCTTTTCCTTCTGGGCTGGTGGCTTCCCTGATTCATGCCTTGCTCAGCTTGATACCATGGAAACCAAGCTCTTCAAGATCATTGGTATCTCCCACGATGAAGCTGAGTTTCTGGGCCTATCACTTAGCTCACAGGTCTCTGTCTTCCACTGCTATCTCTCTGGTCCCTCACCCACTGATTTTTCCATGCTCCCCTCCCCCTCCCCCCCCCCCCCAGGTGTCTGCAGGCAGGGTGTGCATGGTCTGGTGGTCTGCCAATAATAGCCCCCTTCTGGTGAACTTTGTCAGGTCAGGTCAGATTTGATCTGTGACTTTCTACAGGTACCATGTAGACCTGTACTAACCTGTTCCATGGTCGGGTTGTCGGTGAGTAAACCGTCTCCCCCCATCAAGTTTCTTGGTGAGGAGGGTGTATGATATGGACACCCAGCAGGATGAAAAACAAAACCTGTCAAAGGGCGGAGGAGCTCCTTGTGAGCCACGGCATCCATATTACTGCCCAGCTGTGTCTGCGGACGTCCTCCTCGTTGGGTTACTTTTTTTTTTAGGAGGTTGGTGGCAGGATTTGCACTCCGGCCACCGTAAAACCCTTCATTCTGCAAAACATACTAAAAGCATTTTAAAAATCTGAAAACCCACTCCGTGGAAGTACCTCCTATGCAGCTTCCCTTCGCGGGACAGCTCCAAGTGAGTCAGCTGTCGTGAGTCAGCTGTGGAGTTGTACGTCAGGGGTGTTACTATTCCTATTGCTGACCCTTCAATAAACTATGGTCCACCTTCATTTGTGGAAACACAGGCTACCGGTTGAAATGCGGTAAATCTCCTGGGATCTGTGGCATCCATGCTGAACTTCTCAAGGTGGTGGAAATGCCGTACTCGTGTCGTTGTGCATGCAGTTCTGTGCTCTGCCTGGAACACAGGCATCATCCCAACTGACTTGAAGAGGGGCCTTGTTGTTCTTCTCTGGAAATGGAAGGGTGATCGCCAAGACTGCAACAACTATTGAGGGGTGACGCTGCTCTCAATGCCGGGCAAGGTCTTTGCTTGGATTAATTCTTGATAGGGTTCGAAAAAAGTCTTGTGTTTGGATGGAACCTACAAAACTGCCTTTGTGTCGACATAAATGACTTGGTCCTGGAAAGAAAATAAAAAATAAGTCTTTAAAAAAAGCGTCCGCTGAAGCACAGAGAAAATGTTCATCATTGTTTAAACTTCTCTGGAAAATCCTTTAACCTTTTCCTTGAGGAAATCTGAAAATAAAAAGGAGGGTCACATTAGTAAAACCATGGCAGCTGTTTGAAAAGTTGGACATCATTTTGGACCACCCTGCAGTTCATCAGTCAGGAACCTTCTAACAGTGAGGTTCCATACCTTCAAACAAATAATCCTTCCAAATAATGGGACCAAAACCTTCATTATGTGTTCTCAGCACAACAAATCGTGCATGGGGAGAGAGGGGGGTAGTGTGAAAGATTGAGAGAGAGTGTGCGGGAAGGGGGGGAAAAAGAAGGAGATACTGATAGAGAGACAGACAGAGGAGGAGAGAGAGAGAGAGCTGAGGAAGATTTTGACTTTTGACTCTGTTATCAAACATATTTCAAAGGACACCATCTTTGAAGGAAAACCACAATAAACAACCAGGAATGGTTTTAGCAATAAGCTCGGTCGAAATAAAATTATACAGCTATTATAAAATAGAACATCACCGTCAAAGGGGTGTCTCTTACAAATTGCAGACGAATAATCCCTCTGAGATTTCAAACATAACATTACCTACACACCAGTGTTTTCCACAGGACATGAGTTTATCAATCGATGAGTAATAAGACAAAATCTCACTTTAATCGGCTTAATACAAAAATGTTAAACATCAAAACAATATCAAGATGAACCCATTGTCTTGTATTCGGGATTTCCTGGCTTTGTACCCAGCCAACTTCACTTCAGCAATAAGGAAATTCACTATAGTCAAGGTCAGGAGTAACAACAAGGTTATACATAAACACAGCAAAACGAAAAATCAGGGAAAATTGATCAAATAACCGGTGTAGTTCAGAAAATATGCAGGTTAAACATTTACACTCCAGGTAGGCATGAGTGAGTCAGGGTTAAACATTTACACTCCAGGTAGGCATGAGTGAGTCAGGGTTAAACATTTACACTCCAGGGTAGGTATGAATGAGTCAGAGTTAAACATTTACACTCCAGGTAGGCATGAGTGAGTCAGGGTTAAACATTTACACTCCAGGTAGGTATGAGTGAGTCAGAGTTAAACATTTACACTCCAGGTAGGCATGAGTGAGTCAGGTTAAACATTTACACTCCAGGTAGGTATGAATGAGTCAAGGTTAAACATTTACACTCCAGGTAGCATGAATGAGTCAAGGTTAAACATTTACACTCCAGGTAGGCATGAGTGAGTCAGGATAAACATTTACACTCCAGGTAGGCATGAGTGAGTCGGCTTAAACATTTACACTCCAGGTAGGTATGAATGAGTCAAGGTTAAACATTTACACTCCAGTAGGCATGAATGAGCCAGGTTAAACATTTACACTCCAGGTAGGCACGAGTGAGTCAGGGTTAAACATTTACACTCCAGGTAGGCATGAGTGAGTCAGAGTTAGACATTTACACTCCAGGTAGGTATGAGTGAGTCAGAGTTAAACATTTACAATCCAGGTAGGCATGAGTGAGTCAGGGTTAAACATTTACACTCCAGGTAGGTATGAGTGAGTCAGAGTTAAACATTTACAATCCAGGTAGGTATGAGTGAGTCAGGGTTAAACATTTACACTCCAGGTAGGTATGAGTGAGTCAGGGTTAAACATTAACACTCCAGGTAGGCATGAATGAGTCAAGGTTAAACATTTACACTCCAGGTAGGCATGAGTGAGTCAGGGATAAACATTTACACTCAGGTAGGCATGAGTGAGTCAGGCTTAAACATTTACACTCCAGGTAGGTATGAATGAGTCAAGGTTAAACATTTACACTCCAGGTAGGCATGAATGAGCAAGGTTAAACATTTACACTCCAGGTAGGCACGAGTGAGTCAGGGTTAAACATTTACACTCCAGGTAGGCATGAGTGAGTCAGAGTTAGACATTTACACTCCAGGTAGGTATGAGTGAGTCAGGGTTAAACATTACACTCCAGGTAGGTATGAGTGAGTCAGAGTTAAACATTTACAATCCAGGTAGGTATGAGTGAGTCAGGGTTAAACATTAACACTCCAGGTAGACATGAGTGGGTGAAGTTTAAAAATTTACACGACATGTAGGCGTGAGTCAGGGTTTCCTAAAGTCCACAAAACAGGCATTGCTCACAATGATCAGAGCGAAATGATGTAAAAGAGAAATTGTTGGCTGAATCCAGTGTGAGAGCCTCCATTGGAGTTTTATAATATTGTTCCAAATTTTGATCGAGAGAGAGGTAATGTGACAAAACAAAGTACCACTTAGAGGGCATTCGAAATTGGTAACTGAGGGAAGAGTACGGTTAAACAGCAGGGAAATATAATTTTCCATTTCACACTGGTTAATGGCCAGAGATAAGCAAAAGTCAAAAATGATTCTGAAAATATGGATGGGGATAAAACGAAGTCAGGAAAATCTTTGAGTGGTGATTGTGGCTCGGAGGAAGTTTCGGGATGCCAGCTTGGTTTATTATAGTAGTCGAGAATTCTGAAGAATTGATTGAAGCAATCGACAAACTCTCTGGCAAGACCTCATGCCATTGGTTGTCGCAATCACTGAAGCACTTACAAATATTTCTTCTGCCCTTTTTCTTTTCTTTGATGAACCTTGGCAATAGAGGCAGAAATAAAATGCTTGATGAAGGCTCTGACATTTTCAATGCCTTGGAAAAGAGTGTTGTAGAAGAGTTGTTCTTGGAGAAGCATCGAGTTGTTTATGCGGTAAGGTGACGATGATTGGCAAAGATTTGCCACACCTTTACTAGACTGATGGAATGAAGGCAGAAGAGAAATGTCACTGCTTTTACAATCGAAAAAAATGTAGCAAACAAGGTATAGTTCAAGTCCAATTGGAACAGTTTGCAGAAATACTGTGGAAGTGGCAACTTTCATGATGCATCAATTTTCGCACATTTCATGCTACAACAGAGAAGCGAAAATGTAACAACGCGGGAACAGATTTGCCTTTTGGAGAGAGATTACGGTACCAGAGCAAACAAATAACGTGCACGTAGTGAGTTGCAAGCGATGTGATTGACCAGCACATGTAGTGCAGGTCGATGCAGTTCACAACTACAGTACAGTACAGTACAGGAGACAATTACTTTACTACTCCCTGAATTAAATTAACTAGTGATTTGATATGTGTGACTTTCGTATTGTCGCATGGCTGGCAGCCCATGTTCCCCTGACCCAATTTGTGGTGACGGGCGGTTAACACCGCCAGCGCCCCACACGTCGAGCGGTTGCTTTGAAGGCCTACAGCCAAAACTCTCGGTGAGTATCTCGCATGCTGGAAGGGACGGAGGAGCACAGCACAGAAATGGATGCACGGGGGGGGGGGGGGCGGTGTTATACTCGAACCGCACTACAAATACACGGCTACAGCTTCTTAAAAGGAACACGTTCAATAAAAATAGACAAATATTTACAAAGGACAATAATTCAAAAGGTAATGATAATAATGAAGTAAATAAATCCTAAAATCGAGGCGCCTCTTCACACGGACTCAAATACAAGGAGAAAACAAAATAAAAAGAAAATACTTCCTTTCAACTATTCTTGTACTTAGCTTGGCCCAGAGCTGGTCTTTGTGGAACTTGGAGTTGAGGCGCTTCCACCAGCACGTGCAGACGCGCGCAAAATGTCGTCGTCACTTTTCTCATAGCAGAACAAATGTAAGCCAGGCACTCTACGAGTGGCACTCAACACCAAGGCTCAGAGCCCGAGTGCAACCGCTTTGTGTGTCGATCGTCTTCACCGACCCAACCAAGAGCCAAAGGCCAATGTCTTGCTTCATCACACGGACCGAGTCGCCTCAAAACGAATACAAGGATCGTGCCGTCGTCTTCGTGCGTCCGCTCAACCTGAACTCCCGCCTCTGAGTTTGTGCGTGCGCTCCCAATCTCTCCGAATCAAAATGCACAAATAACCCTTCCTCTTTGATCATGCCCTCAATCCTGCACCTCTGGGGCATGGCCTGCTTGCGCGAAACCCAGGAAGGCAGGGCTTCTGCCTGCTCGGCACATTTTCTTGTTTCTCATCATGGTTTTGGTATTAAAAAAAAAACATAGGGAATAGTCACAGGGTGGCAATTACATACTGGGGAAGCTTATTCTTAAACCCTAGCTAATGAACACTGCACCGCCCCCCATGTGGTGACACGTCACACTTAAGCTCACAGTTTCCATACTTAATTACAGTGAGATGCCTCCTACACGTCCACAGACCAAACGACTCTATTCAAAGCTAAATTCCCTATTAAATTCCTCCATCTACCCCCACAACTGTAACAGTATTTTGCAATCTGTATTTCATTGTATCCATATGATTTACACCCAGTTTGTAAACCTTAGTTTATAATAAAGTATGCCTTGATGCCTGTTTCTCTTCAGTTCAGCCATTTTCTCCCTACGTAAATAGTCGCTGGGGTTTCACATGATTAATACCATAGAGGGTGTCATGTATTCTAACCGCTACACAAAATAAAAAAGAATGCACAACCACATTTTAATGACTCTCAGTTTGAAAATTTCCACTCCTACAGGATCTCATTTTCCAGCATGATGTCATAGGTGATTATTCAGATGCCACCACACAAATTGTGGCTTGTATATAGGAAGGAAGTGCTAAACTGACAGTAAGTGAAAGGTTGTCATCCACGTTGAATGTTCAACATCTATGGCCACCTTAGGGCAATGTCAAGTTTAATATTCCTGGTCGAGATCATATATATCGTGTTGTGTGTGTGTGTGTGTGTGTGGTGTGTGGGTGTGTGTGTGTGTGTGTTGTGTGTGTGTGTGTGTGTGTGTGTACATTTATCCCACCCTGCAACACGGAAATGCTCTCAGGGGGAAAATAATTATTAAGTAAAAGTTGCTTCAAATTAATCGAAACCTCAGGGAAAATTGTAATTTCCGTTTCAATCAGACAAAATTGAATCCGGCCAGTAGACCGTTGCCTCGCCTCACTTCCAAAAAAAAGTTTTTTCTTGTGAAGAAATACATAGCATCCAATTTTGAGCTCTTTCTACCACCATAAGATTACAAGGCTTCCTTTTTTTTCTTCTTCTTCTGTTTTCATATTGTGGGATTTCTTCCTCTGGCTTCTGCTGGTGAATGAATATAGTGAAATAGTGAGAAATGAGTATAAAGCCACGGTGTCTGTCAAGGTGGAGGGGTTCAGGGATGGAACAGAAGGCGGTGTGGACGATTTGGGGAATTGATTGATTTTATGCGGGTGCAGAGTGAGGGGTAGCGGAGTTTATTTGTAAGCAAATGTAGACCGTTCTCGTTTTTCTTTTTAATGTACACTGTGTCGTTTAAAAAGGAAAAAAAAATTCTCAAACATCAAATGGCAGAACAATTCTGATACTTTCTATTCTTAAAGCTGAAACATTCATTTTTCAGTTCTGGCCTTGATCCAATGATTTAAGTTTTTCAAGGATCGCATCATTTCTTGGCTCAAAGAGATGGAAGTATGTTAAGAAGAGGTTCTTTGTCCTAAAATAATAATAATAATAATAAATCTCTTACTTGCTTCCTCGTTTATTGCTCGCACTTTGGGCGCCTTTGTCTAAACTTGATATGAGATTGTATAAATCACCAGGCAAATGCATGTTGAGAAAGTAACCTTGTTTACGAGTGGAAATATGAGAATTTTTGTGTATTGATGGGCCTATATGTTGTTTCGAGCTCGGGAGGATATTGTATTATGGAGTGCGATATAGTTGATGATATTGCTGGTGGAATGTGTGTTCATATAGAAGTTACTCATTTCGGTGTTTATGTGTTTTTGGGAAATTTGTGAGACTCTTAAGAATCCGTTTGGTGAGGAATTTGTAATTACTGAAGTGAACTGCATTAATTATTCAAGCTGGTATGCCTACGTCAAGAGTAATACATTAAGGTTGAGACCGATGCTTTTTGTGTTTCTTGGAAGCAATTGTATTCATTTAGAAAAGGGACTTTCCACTTGGTCAAATAGATGACCATCCATTGTGTTGGGGACAGCTACAGAACGTTACTTCAAATGCAAAGACAACATAGAGAAATTACCACGTCAACATCCAATATACTAGCAAAGAGTCAAGCACTGGATAGGGGGAAATTTGAAAATGTGCTGTTGCGGTGGAAAGAATAATGCCAGACCTTAGCCTTGAGGCAAAGAAGCAGTGCACCTGATTTCTTCCACTCCACGGAACACTAATCAAGAGTCCACGGTGATCGGTGTTCGCCTCTCACAATTTGGAAAAATAAACGAGAGACACACCCTTGATGACAACCTGGACCCATGATGCTTTAGTGTTGCTGAAGCTTACTTGAGAGATTTAATCTGCTTTAAAATATCAAGCAGAAACTCAGATAGAAGAGACAAACAGAGAGAGAGAGAGAGAG
>CM068964.1:4825443-4850191 GCA_035128595.1 Eptatretus atami
CGTTTTAGACAAATTTTTCATACGTCGGCATATGCTGGCTAAATCGTCAAGGTGTGACAGGGCCTTTAAGACGTTGTTCATGAAATGAAAACGTTGAGTGCTAAACATGGTCCAGTATACAGCTGTACTATTACGACTACTACTACTACTATGACATGTTTAGTTTCTAGTAGTAACTACAAATTCTTCCGTTGAAAGGAGTTTAACTAGTGATAAAGTAATTTAATAATTTTCCTTGTAACTCTCAGATATGCTTTATAAACGATAAATAACGAGGAGCCACTTCAAAAAAGAAATACCAAAATAATTAATGGCTTACAGAAAGAAAATGAACTGCAATGGCCGCCAGTCAGCCATCTTCGATCAGATTACAAAACAAAATATTCGGCGTATGTATATTCTCATGTATCGTCTTTTGTGCAAAATTTGAACAAAATCGGTCTGTGTATCTCCGAAAAGTGGTTGGAGGACACGTTTAGTCAACAAAATGGCCACCAGTCGGCCATCTTGGATCTGATGTCGAAAAAAAATGACGTGCATATGTAAGCCATCAGTCATTATCTGTGAGCCAAGCTTTACCAAGATCGGTAAATGCATGTCTGAGAAATGGTTGAGGACGTGTTCAATACTAGGGTTATTTTTACAACTAAAATGGCCGCCAGTCTACCAGTCGGCCATCTATGATCAGATCGCAAAATAAAGCTCAAAAATAAAGAACCTAAGCTCACCTTAAAAGATAAAGAACCAGCTAAGATGTATTTGATACGTGGGTCAATGAATAGATTCCTCAAGGTAGATTTGCACACATGTGCAGGCACGCACACACTTTAGAGTTATTTATTCATTTATACACATACATAGTATTACATGTGTGTACTTTTGCATAGACCCCTCATGCCCCCTTTCTTGCACTCCCATTTGGGGGTGGGCCCCCAGTTTAAGAACCACTGCCCAATAGGATAGGGGAAATCTTATTGCTTTTGTCAGGTTTGTTTCTCCACTTAGTGCCCCAAATATTTTTTTATGGTACCACAGTTTCTTAGACCCCGACGAGTAATAAACCACAATTTAGAAAAAATATATATTTGTGGTTGGAGGACACATTTAGGATCTTGGATCTGATCTTGAAAAAATATGACATGCATATGTAAGCCATCAGTCATTATCTGTGAGCCAAGTTTTACAAAGATCGGTAATATATTTTTTCTCTATATATTTTTTCATCCTAAATATATATATATATATATATATATATATATATATATATATGTCTAAAAAATATATTTTTGTTTTTCTTCCTGCAATCCCAATTTGCAATATTTTCCAGATGTAACAATTTTCGAGCTGTATCTTGGAGCCGGCTGGGGCTTTCGGAATTAAATTTTGTATCGATAATGGGAATAAAAAGTATGCGGGGTTGAAATAAAAAAATGTTTGACCTCCACCTATTTTGCCATTTGGTCGTGACTCAATTATGGAGTTTTTTTTTACATTTGTTTTGCCAAAACTTGATGGTTTGTCCGATCAGAACAAAATTGCACACACTAGATAACCTAGAGCAAGGCGCATTTACGCTTAATTCACATCATAACCCTCTGGGTTAAATGTCAGCGCCTTAGACTGCTAGGAGCACTAAACCACCATTTAGATTTTTCTCCCTTTTGTCTGCCAAAGTCCGAGATGAATCTCGGATCTAGCTGGGACTCTCGGAATGAAATTTTGCAGCAATTATAGGAATATAAATTATGTGAGGTTGCTCTCTCTAGATAGCCTCGAGTATGGCACATTTATGCTTCATTTGCATAATACCCTCCGAGTTAAAAGTAAAGGTCAAATGGTGGTATGAAAAAACATAGTGGTCAAGGTCAAATGGAGGTCTAAAAAAAAAATACCGCATTTTTTTTGTCATCACTCAATTCTGCCAATGCAGAATTTCAAAGACCGCTTGGCCTTTCACGATGTTCTTGCATCATAATAGTTTACCTTCACTGAAGTTTTGCACCTGACATTTGTTTTGTGTCCTCGACCTTTTTTGGGGGATTGTGACCTAATGAACAAAAAACACCTTTTTCGTCACAACTAGAATATTTTTTCTCCCATTTTCATGATGAGTTTTATCGATAGATTGTACGAGACGACCCGTGAATCGATTGGGTTCCCGTTGTGACAGCGGTTGATAAAAAAAACATTTCAAATATATATATGTATATACATATATATATATATACATATATATACATATATATATATATATATATATATATATATATATATATATATATATATATATATATATATATATATATATATAGCTCCAGCGAACTATACCACTGAGGTTGTTTGCATTGTTCAAATTCTCCCGAAGAGTACTTGACTGAATCGGGAATTTATTTTTTAATAATTTTTTTCGTTGCCCAATTTGAACGAAACTTGATACTGCACTTGATACTGCATTTAAACGAAAACTTGATCAAACAGGAGAATGGTGAGTAAGGTGGGCTGATAATTTTTGCACTATCGTGTACTGTTTTGGCTGTATTTCAGGAACATACATACATACATACATACATACATACATGCATACATACAAGATGAGAGTTTTAGTAATATACTACACGAACCGTGAACCCGTTGGGTTCCCGTTGTGACAGCGATTGATGAAAAAAATCATTTCAAGAAAAAAAAAGATAGCTCCAGCGAACTATACTTCTGAAGTTGTTTGCATTGATCAAATACTCCCGAAGAGTACTTGACTGAATCGGGAATTGATTTTTTTAATAATTTTTTTCGTTGCCCGATTTGAATTAAACTTGATACTGCGCACCGTAGGAGAATGGTGAGTAATGTGGCACTAAAATTTTTGCGCTATCGTGTACTGTTTTGGCTGTATTTCGGGAACATACATAATGAGAGTTTTAGTAATATGTAGATAGATGAGGACACATTTTCTTAATTTACACCCTATCTCTAAATGTTGAAGGTCTAGGTCATATGGCCATCATTGTTGAAAGTCAAGGTCATCTGAAAAAAAACTATGGCCATCATTGGTTCACGGGCGAAGGGTAAGCCATGGGTGATCACCAAGGCTAAGCCTGAGGAGGCTGGAGGAGGCTTACCCATGGTGATTGGTTCGTGATCACAGATATCTAATCTCTGGTTGCTATTCTCATAAACCATCTCAACTAAGATGGTTTCAGACAGGAGATGATCCTTCTTAATTAGTTTAGGGTGAAATACAGTCATGGCCACTCCATAAAATGGGCAAAACTGAAGTATTTGTTTCTGATGTAATTATCAATTATAAAATTGGTCATACACTTATCAAACCACTTAATATATCATTTTGCCTATTTATTGATACCAAGAATGCTCAAGATTTATATCAGAAATCTAATCAAACAAACAATATAAAAAGTGTTTTCTCAAAAAATAAATAGAGAAATAATGAAATTATCAAGGAAGTTGTTGGTCATTATTATATTATATGAAACAAGAGCGAGAATTGCTTTGCAACACATGTCCTCAACCGGTCCCAATGAATGTTCCTCTATTTGGGCGGTGTATAATGGTGCATCAGCACCCTCCTCTACCTTTATTCCCGTTCTTCAAAGCAAAAGGGTAAATTATTACATCATCATTACATATTTATTCATCAACTCATTGAAATGGTGGAATATCTTGCTCTTCTCGCCATTAACTCCATTCATGGAGAGCGCGATCAAAACAGGACGTGGATGTCCGACAGATCATGGTTTTCGGACATTTGTCTGTCCATGTAATTTTTTAATAAGTGATTTATGAGTAGTCTAATTGTGTTCATAGATGATCGTAAAATAATTATATTCTTCATGAAGCATCTATACAATAAGCATCGAAGTCACAATTGTGGGTGGAGTCAGGGCAGCTGTCCAACCAATCGGTGGACGTTGCTGTTTTGGGGTTTCTTCAAAATTTTCCATGTTAAATCGTACCCTGTTGTCTATATTGTCAAATTCGTTTTCATGTAGCCCAGGCCTACTCCTTGGATAGCGGCTCAATGTTGAGATTTTTGACCAAAATGTCCTTTCCGCCTCTTCAACCTATACGGTCTCACCCCAGCAGGCACACAACGTTGTTGCAACGTCGTTTGCCAGTTCTATCCTGACGTCAGAATTGGGTCAGTGGGAAGTTGTTTTTGCAACACCCATGACGTCGGTTTTCAACGTTGTGACAACATTGAAATCTGACGTTGTGACAACGTTGAAATCTGACGTTGTTGCAGCGTCGTGTTCTGGTTGTACCTGACGTCAGAATTGGGTCAGTGGGAAGTTGTATTTGCAACACCCATGACGTCAGATTTCAACGTTGTCACAACATTGAAGCATGACGTTAGTTTTCAACTTTATCACAACGTTCATAAAATGGAGTTTTTGTTTTTACCCTTTTCTTTGCACGCCAAATAAACGAACATTGCAGTGCATGACACACTTCAGCTTCCAGCTTGATGGAGCCCTCGACCCGTAGGTCTGGGGCCAGCGGAGCACTGCTGTTCTACCGGTGCCATTATCAAAACATTGAAGTTGTATTGCGACATCATTACATTGCACAGTAACACATAATGACCACAACTTGAAAACAACTGTAATTCATAATCATTTATTATCACGTATCACGCAGAGCATTATTGCGGCAAAAATATACAAGCAGTATTAACAATAATAATATCTTTATTAGTACCAAAAAAGCACACTCAAATACAAACGTACAATAAATAAAAGTCGATACCATTGCAATTGAGAAACATATTACTAAAATTGGGAATAAAAGAAATACCACATGGGAAAAGTCGTAAATACCTTTTTGACAAATTCACTTTGTGCCAAGCACAGTTAACAATTCAAATTCAGAAAGTTCTGCTCCAGAGAGGAAATGTGGAGCTTCTTCTCTCTCAATATAATGACTGCACAAAGGCACCTAAGTACAATAACATCATCATGCAGTGTTAGTAAAACTGCTGATAATTCTATGCTGCATACATTAAATGGCATTAGGAGCATAAAAGGTATTGACCGATAACTTACATTTATATAAATGTAATTAAAAGTTTTAGCTACTGATGACATACTACCCATTGTTACAAGATTCATAATTAAGCAACCTCAGGTAAGAATTATGAGAAGACGAGAACCACATAAATTTTGCTATACGACATAATAGTTGACATTCAATAGGTAGAAATTCAGCAATGACTGGTAAAGAGGACAATATGGGTCCACTTGGGAAGTCAAACACCTTTCTGATAGAATTTCTCCATGTTAAATATATATATATATATATATATTTAGAAATATTTTTACTTGTTATGTCCACAGCAGGCATCAATAGAATGAGATGCATAAAGACTTAAACAGATGATACTTGACATGATATGAACAGTGCATAAAATTATATAAAACTGAATACATCAGGCAAATCAATGAGACCAAATATATATCTATGTGTGTGTATTCATACAAAGAAAAAAAATAAATCTAACATCATTAAGTATGAAAACACAATTTGAATGCTCTCACATAAATAATTCCAAAGCACAAAAAAATTAATTTGTTGGTGTTTTCAATCTTAATTTCACAAGAAAATAAAATAACTTCATTCGCATAAAAATACATGTAAATATTTTCACAATGTAACTTAGGCTGGGTTTCCAACATACAACATTACAATTAACTATGCTGCAAATTCTTAATAATCAAGGACGTGGACGGCTGGCACAGCGTGTTGCTGTTACTCGTTATTACTACCACAGTACGTGTCCGTACGTGCGTGCCCGTACGTGCAAAAAAACAACAACTTTCAAACAAACACACAGGCCTTCCTTGCTCTCGTAAATGACGACTGGATTGGGGCATTGTGTTTATCTATAAATGCGCATAAGAAATCGAGAAATTATGAGAATACAGTAAGTCATCACTATCCGGAAGTCCGTACGTGTAACCCGTAATGGGGAACGCGGCTGAGGATCTCTTCCCATCGGCCACGCCTACGCAGTTGGTTTGGTAACAAATGGCCATAACTTGGGAAGCACTGTCAATTAATATCAAACCTTGAAAAGGCAACACTCAGGTCCCCAGCATATAGCTGGCAAGTTTCAATTAGATCGGACAGTGGTTGTCGAGAAACGCGGTCACACACACACACACACACACACACACACACACACACACACACACACACACACACACACACACACAGTGGAATTATGATAGATGAGGGCTTGTTCCTGCCCGCACCTCCACACGATCAGGGGCATATTTCAAATGTTGTGATATGGCAGTGTCCACATCTGCCTTGTTGCTGTTGGCTGACTGTCATGGTACTGTCTGAAAAATAATAAGAATTTCCACTTCGTATATATTGGCTTTATGATCATCAAACAAGACTTGCAATGTCAATTACGCTCAAGTCATGCACATTATAAACTGTCATTAGCAGAATTCATTTCCTCTGACAACTTTATAAAATTCAGGTTCCGGAAAGGTCTCTTCCCATTCTTTCCACACAAATTGTATGTGGACATCATAGCATTGGACATCACCCTTATTTTAGAAAATAAAAACAATTAGTACACCAGTGTTCAAAGCAGCTTGTACAATTTTAAGTTCCACTGCCCTTAAAAAGCCTCAATTAATATTTTCTTTATTATATAAAGTTATTTTCATGTCTTTTGAAACCATTTTACCAAAGGAAAACAATGTGACCGAAAAATTGAACAACTCCCCAAGTGACAAACTACCGCAATGAAGGCTTCATTGTTACAAGCGGCAGTTTGTCGGCGGCCAAAGGGTTAATTTTTTTTTTATGACAAAACCACATTTTTCGGCGAACAATAACTGACAATTGTTTTCCTTTGCTTTGGTTAGGCCTAACTCGTTAAGAGGACATAAAAAATAATATTTATAAAAAATAATATTAATTGAGGGTTTTTAAGGGCAGTGGAACTTTAAATTTGTTACACTTGGTTAATTCGTCGGACCCGAACGGCCGAAGCATTATCCACCCAGAAAAATATTTTTAAAAGGTTCTGAACCATTAAACTTGTCCAAAGTAATTTTTCAGAGTTCCCTTTATTTACCACAGACGGTTTTTTTTTTCACCAGGCCCCGGAAAAATGAATTCATTATTTACCGTCGATTTCTCACCACGATCAGGCCATATCAGGGCCATATCAGGCCATGTCAGGGCCATTCAGCGACAGCTAAACGTGATAAACGGATGAGAATCGGTCCGGAGGATTCGATCGTCAATGCCGCTCCCGAGTCCAACGCTCGAACCCCGATCGAGTGCCCCGAAGGCCCGGGAGAGTTTCCATTGAATGAACGATACAGATTCCATCACACCAGTAACAGGAACACATCATGGATTCTGTGATCTTTAAAACGTCAAAAACAAAAGCTAAGACATAAAATCGATTTATAATATTATACTTACCAAAAATGATCACGGCGGAAGATAATTTTAACTATAAAAGCGGAAGTCTTCTGCAGATTAAAGCGGATTGTGTGCACACTCAGAAACAGGAAAGTTCACAAGTTTAACCAAACTTGCAAATGGCGGCTCGTGATGCGGAAATAGCAATTAGCCAATCAGATCTCTCCTCCAGTGAAAGGCAAACACAACCACACACGCACGAGTGGAAAAGCGTCACCCTGGAAACACACGAGGCAGAAAAAACAGTTTTCGATAATCGCGCGGGCGCGCTGCGGCTGTACCACGTCGTGATCTGGTTGTACAACCAAGCGGCGATTCCGACGTCGTGTATCTGCTGGGACTTCTCCTTCTACTTGTACTTCCTTTCCCTCCTTCTTTACTTCTGCTTTTTCTCCATATCTCCAAACTGAATCTTCATTGAAGAAAACACTTGTTCATTCTTCCTTTAAAGGTTTTTAAAAACATTTAAATGCTTCACTTTCCTTATTTCTCCATCATGAGCATGAGCGTCGTTGCTTTTGAAGTGGGGGGACATTGCATGTCCAGACCACGAAGCCACTTCGTGCCGGCTGTGGACACAGCAAGTCTACCCTTGCAAATTCTTGATTTTATGCTCGTGTCATGCTGCCTTCTGATCACACAAATCCCTTAAATTAATCTGACCATCTATCGACCATCTTTTTATCAAATGTAAGCAGACGGAGCGAAATTAATTAAACATTAATCATACACATTTCAAAGTTTCAAGTGTCATCAAAGAAATACATTATATATATATATATATATTATATATATATATTATATTATATAAGATAATTGTTTATCAAGCCTCCTTCTCAGACCCTTGAACTGATTCACTCAACTAAACTGAAACTGACTGACATACAAATTGATATTACATGAGTACGGTCAACTTACCTTAAAACTTGCCAAAAATATGAACCCTCTTGTCTGCCGATAGTTAAAAACTTTGTAGCAATGTCTTGGGGGTCAAGTGCAGTCAGACGATCTCGGTGAACATGACAGATCATGAGATGGTTGAGGCGTTGTTGGTCATTGTGGAACGTAACCAAGTCTTCATACGTCTGAGTGCGCTGAATGACCGTTCAGCTTCGCATGAACTTGCTGTGGGAAACCAATAGAAGCCTAAGCAAACGTTCTACCTGTGGGAACATTCGACGGGACTTCCGGCACCATGTCTACAAATATCTTACGGTAATCCTCAACAGATGAACCACTGAACTGGTTACGAAAGAAGCCAAGTTCTTGCTCTAGGGATCCGACAGGTCGGATATTTGCGGACTATTTGTGGTTTGAATGACCCAGACAGGAGCATTTCACCCAAGTCCCTATACGCCATGAGGTCGGTTGATGTGAAGTACTCGTTCAAGTTCTCGGATGCGCTGTCGATGACTTTGAAAAATTCAACTCTGTATACCTCCTCTGCAGAATTGGCAGTGTATTCCTGTGCCTCCATCAAGTCTCTTCGGAAGCTTGCGCTTACGAGGGAGGGTCACTGGATCAGTTGGCACTGCTGGAGCTTCTGTTGTGCTGCTTCGAAAACCTCCTTAAACGTCTGGTCGGTACGGAAGATTGGAGATTCTGTGCAGTTACCTTTGCAGCAGTAAGCATACCAGAGAGAGTAACTTGTGAACCCTGAGTGCCATTGAGTATTCAAGGGATTGGAGAACGGGCAATGAAGCAAACAGACCGAGAACACACTTTCCTGATGAAAGACAGCTTCGAATACCGTTGGCTCGCGATGCCGTGTTCGTACCAAGTCATCACTTGCTTGTTGAAGGGCATCCAGTACCGCTTCATAGTTATCCAATTCGATTTCACGGCAGGAGAACGAGTTTACCAACGCGTCGGGCAATTGGCCTCACGTGTAGGGCAAGGAGTGTCAGCATCGTCAGCGTGGATATTCAAGTACAGATGCTTGAATTTTCCAGAGTTGTTGTAGATGTGCTGAGTACCTGGACATAATCAAGGGCAGTCTCTTATGAACGGTGCAGTTTGTAGGGCTTTGGATGTAATTAGTTGGGTGACATGAGCTCCACAGTGAACATAATTGGCCAGCGGTTGGAGTTTTTTAGCTGTGCTTGACAGCCCTTTACTTTCCGGACATGTTGCTTGCGCCCATCGTAAATCTGCGCTCTAAGGTGTTCAATAGGGAGTTGACACCGAATTAGGACATCCTGAAGCATCTTACAAAGTGATACTCCTGTTGTTGACGATACTTGGTAGAGGCCGATGAGATCTTCTGAACATCAAAGGAATCCGTCACATAGCGCACACACACACCGACTCCTGCTCATTACCTGAATATCTTGCGTTCCATCAGTATGAGTCCGAACTGAGTGGACATTTCATTCACGTTACTGCAGATATTTCTGAGGATGGCAGACTCATCAACTGTAGAATTTCGTTCTGAATTCTCCACTTGTGAACTTCGTCTTCCTTGACAGCCACGTCTTGAGTTTATATCATCCTCGGCCCGCAACTGTAAGAGCATTTAGAAATTCCCTTCAGAGGCATCCTTCCCACGAATTGCAAAACCTTGTCGGGCTAAATATTGCAGTGAGGTGATAATCTTCACAAGTGCTGACGTGCAGATCTTTGCTCTTCAGCAGTTTGCTGCTCAGCTGCACATGGACACCAGGTTGACTTCTGCGACATTTCAGATTTTCAGAGGCAAGCCTATGTGTGTTTGATCGTTCGTGTTGTCTAGATTTTTCTGTAGCCTTTTCCAGTTCCGAAAGCCCTTTGAGACAAATGCGTCTTCTGCACAGCGGGCAAGTTCGGTAAGTTTTTCACGAGAAGCTCCGTACAGGTGTGACAGAGTACACTGCCGATGCTCTGATCAAAATGAAGCCAGGAAATCTTTGAACCACTGTTGTGAAACTTCAACTTTCGGTTTGGCATATTTGGACTGGGAACAACTGACATCATGAGGTTGAAAAGGCTGACTGGGAATTAGGCCGAGTACTCGCACATGCACCCTTTTCTGCTATCTTCTCCTTTGAATCGTCCACCTCTTTCTGGGAACTTGATTGCTCCAGGAAGTGGTCGGGGATGTGCTACTTGATGCTGTCGCGAAAAACTTTCTGATATCCATATCCTCTTGAAACGAGAGGAATTACATTCGTTGAATAAATTTTGACATGTGAATTATAAGGTTATTTTCGTAACAGGCATTTTTATTCGGTCTATCCTTTATCCTTATTCTGTCGGTTCTCTCCTTCGTCTTTGTCCTCTGCAAACGGGAAATTATTCGGATGATGGCGGAAGAGAAATTCCTTCCGGAACGTTATTTTTCCTAGTAAAAATTGCAAGCCGCGGCTAAGCTACTAAGCCCAAGCCTTTTTTAATCGGATTTTCGAAGTAATCTCATTACTACCCTATAGATACTGTATAATCCGAGACAGAATTCAAAAATAATTTTCCGTTCGTTTGTCCGAACCGCTTAGGGAGATTTTGCATATTTTTCAACAGCTACCTTTTAAAATCTATAATTTAATCCTCATAAGTCCGACGACCGAATGATACTCTCGTTTTGTAGGTCTATACTTCCCTAAGCCAAGTACCGATGAAAAAATTATTTACATTAACCGCCGCAAAAGCGAGTGAATCAGCGCATTTTATTTTATGTTTCCCAAGTATTCAAAGCTAATTTAGTCGCCAAAATACCCACTTTCCTTCGATTTTCAACGTTGGGATTTAGGCCACTGTTATCGACTGCGAAATATGAAAACAGAATTACAAAATATCTTTCCGTTCGTTCGTGCGAGCCGTAGAGTGAAACCGTCATTCTGCACAAGCTCCACCATCTCAATCAGCATCCAACCGCAAAATCTTTTATTGGCTTATAACTCGAGGTGCAAAGTCACAAAAATTAACACACAACATCATCGTGCAGGTAATAATATCAGGCATCCGGCGATATAAGTTGAAAGGTGAAATAAACTATTTTGGTCGCTAAAGGGGCCCCGAGCCGTTGCGGCTAACACTATCCGAGGCGTGGCGCTCCGGCCATGAAGCCGCGATTTCTTTAACACTCATAAAATGACGATACAAAGCCGAAAACGTCCCAACATACCTCAAAATGTCCAGGTCACGTTCCCTGTTAGTGGGTGAACAATCCAACGCTTGGCGAATTCTGGTTCGTTTTGATAGGAAGAGCCGACATCGAAGGATCAAAATGCGACGTCGCTATGGATGCTTGGCCGGTGGGAGACCATGGCTTGGGAAGTACGGATTCTCAATGTTGAATTGTTAACCTATCATCTTTAATAGAACTATAATAGACCAATAAAACTAACGGTTCTTTTTCTTTAGTTGTTTTTGCAAAAAGTAAAGATCCAGAGAGGTTCTGTATTGGGCACCCCCCCCCCCTCTATTTACGTGAAATGGTTTGGTCCAACTCCCAAAGCCAAAGCAGTCGCGAACGGAGTACGGAGACCATAACTTGGGAACCACTCGTCCGATTAATTTCAAACCTTGAAAAGGCACATCCTCGGGTCTCCAGCAATATACCTGGCAAGTTTCAAGTAGATCGGACCAGTGGTTGTCGAGAAACAGCGGTTGCAGACAAACATGCCCACAGACAAACATGCACACAGAGATTGCTGGAATTATAGAGATTTAAAGATTTATTCTTGTATTTGAGGAGCATCTCGGCCTGGTTGTACTAGAGCAGCTCGTTTTGTGATACGTAACTTACTTCAATGAAAAAAGTGGGGGGGACAATCGATATGTTGTCCCCCCTTGATAAAAAGTGGGGGGGAAATGTCCCCCCCCCATCCCCCACCAATCGACGCCCATAATCATGAGTACCACACATGTTTCTCTTCATCATGATCTACAAGTCTTCTTTTTCTTCCCCCTCTTCTTCTACTTCCTCTTCTTCTTCTTCATAAGGCATGTTTTGCAAAAAACTGTCTCTCACCTATGAGCTTCATCCATCCCCCCCTCCTCCCTTTCCTTCAGCAAGACTTTTCTCCGTGCTTCAACAAAATCTCCTTCCACCCATCCCATGATCTTTATCTCAAAAAGTTAAATTTGAGATGTTGAGGAGTCCATGCATACTCAAGCATTACAATTCCATTTGGGTTCACCTGCTCCAAGTGAGTGCAGTCCTGTCCAGAACTGTTTGGTGAGACTCCACTGCATCAATAATGAAGAGCTGCTATTATGGACTAGAAACGATACAAGTTCAAGTTGTCTTTCATTGCACTTTCTTGTCTTGAAGACATTTTCAACTGCAGTAAAGTTATTGTCATGTGATCAACCCATTCGAGAGGTAACACAAAACAGGTGTGCATGCATGCATATAATACCATTAATCTGCGCCTGCTGTTTAAAATTCCCTCTGGTTCCAATTTAATAGCACCAGACATGCAAAATCCCTTCATTCCGAGTACTGATTGCATTCTCAGCACTTGTGTTCATGGTCTGGGGTAGAGCAGACTGTTTGAATCCCAAGATGGCTGCTGGTAATGATGATGGATGCTCGGTATTGCATTGCTCTGCAGTTCTGCCTATAATAATGCTGGGTAGAGCATAAAGCAGGAAACCTCTCATGGTTTCGGTAACCTCTTACCCTGGAAAAAGACCCGGCTTATCTCATTCCCTTTGGTGATCATGGTATACTTGGAACAATCTCTTAGGAATTGAGAGACGGTGGCTTAGGTAAAGAACAAAGGTAAATGAAACTGCCTTTTTCATGTCTGAGGATAAAAAAGGAGTAAAGTAAAGTTATTGTCATGTGATACCACATGTATGGATACCACATGAATCTGTGCAATATAAAGCTCTCAAAATTATTGACATCTCCCATGATGAGGCCGAAGAACAAAGCCTGTTACTCTCACGTCGCAGACATTGGTTTCTATTTACGGCCTCTACTCAGTACAAATGTTGTCACTCCCATCTACAAGGAGGGTGTAAAAACAGATAGTCAACTACAGACTAGTGAGTTTACTTCCACTTTACAATCTAAGTCATGGAATCCATCATTGCTACTGATATCACGTTTTGCTGTTTTCAAACAGACCGATCTCCGACCATCAGTTTCGATTCCATCCTAGTTACTTAACTCTGGACATGCTGCCACCCCTCTCTCACTAATGATTTGAGGCCCAAAATCTCAATCAAGAGGCTGTCTCCTTGGCATTGGCATCAATCCCAATTGAAAAGTGTGTGGCGGTATGCTGGGGGGGGGGGTTCAGGGGAGACATGTGAGTGTGCAGCTCGAAGCCAATATGGCGTGCGGTTCAGGACTCTTAGGTAAGCCCCAGAAAATGTTGATTCTGAGCACTTTATGGCCACATGTGCTCCATTTTCTGGGAAATTATTTTGGAGTGGCTATGAGAAGATGAATGATTTTTTGCCATTTTAATAAGTTTGATTTAATCTCCAAATAGTGACCCATTTGAAATTTTTTTATCAAACTTCAAATTTAATTTGATGATTTTCCAAATATTAAGGCTGGCTATTTGAATGCTTCATTGAGGCTGTCCACATTTATGCAGAAATAAAATTCCGACAATAAAACGGAGACGTAACCTCCCTTAAAAACTTCCCAAAAACACGACGGCAAGTGTCGGCTGGTCTGTTCATGAATTGCTTGGCAATGGTTTGCAGGCCGAGTACTGCAAGACGGTTTTGGTGCACGGGGCTTAAGGCCCTGTCACACCTTGACGATTTAGCCAGCGTATGCCGACGTATGAAAAATTTGTCTAAAACGCTGGCCACGTCGATACGTTATGGGTAAGTTTGGTTATACGTCGTAGTACGCTGGCATACGTCGTAGTACGCTGGCATACGTCGTAGTATGCCGAGCTGTCACAATTTTAACATGCTTGAAATTTTTCGACGTATGCCAGCGTATGACTCACATGTTCTGCATACGCTGGCCATAAGTTGTAGGCACGTCAGGCGATCGTTGACACACGTCGACACACGTTACTTGTAAGTTACTCATAAGTCGAAACACGTCGAGGTAATGTTTAGCGTCAGTGTTCCAGACTCCATGGTTTTTTTTATTTTTATTTTTCTTCGGCATGACGGTGATGTTGACACTTCGATTTATAGTGCGGTTATATATAATATAATTAATAGGCTGCCGCTCAACGACTTAAATCATAACGCACTAAAAATCAAGTGTCAACATACCGTCATGCCGAAGAAAAAGAAAAAAATCATGGAGTCTGGAACACTGACGGGTTCCTCCTGTGTGAACCCCATTTTTAATATACAATTCCCTAAACGCTGCCATTACGCTTATACGGTGGCTGTAAGTTAGTAACACGTTCAGTAAGTTTGTGGTCGTCCGGAAGACGTCAAATACATCTACATACGTCAATGTGCATTGGAGATACGTTACACATAGGTTCAAGCACGTTACTCATAGGTTCAACGCACGTTACTCATAGGTTAGAAATATGTTTCGGGTACGCTAAACATTACCTCGACGTGTTTGCGACTTATGAGTAACTCACAAGTAACGTGTGTCGACGTGTGTCAACGATCGCGTAACGTGCCTACAACTTAATGCCGCGTATGCGGAACGTGTGCGTCATACGCTGGATACGTCGAAAAATTTTCAATGATGCTGAAAATTTGTCGACATACTCGGCGTACTACGACGTATGCAGCAGTGCTTCAGCGCTGCTCTTAACGTATACAAAACTTACCCCATAACGATTCGACGTGTGCCAGCGTATTTTGGCACAATTTTTTCATCCGTCGGCATACGCTGGCTAACGTCAAGGTGTGACAGCGGCTTTGAACTCGATGTTTAGTGCGGTTATGATTTGAATCGCGAGCCGCAGCTTTTAATAGGCTACGCCGTGATCGTCGCGATAGGCTGTCGGCGCTGATGCGCATAAGTTGACTATGTTGGGCATAGGTTTGTGAACGCCGACAACACGCTCAGCATTCTTGGTATAAGTTATCTATATGTTATCGAACGTCTCTGTGTACTTACTAATCGTTATGCATACGTCCAACTCGTTATGAATACGTCAAACTGGAAAAAAACAATCATAGTTAGCGTACGCAAGCGTTTTACATACATTTTGATACTTGCCATAATGCTGGCTAACGGTCAAGGTGTGACAGGCCTTTACCATCAGGTAGTTTTAGGCATTGTTGTGAATCGTGCTGCACAGCTAAGTCTTCATACGTCTTAGCACACTGAATGACTGTTCTACTACACGAACCTGCTGGGCAGACAAGAAGAGAGTCAAGTCTTTACCATTTGATGGAATGTGCGGCGGGCTTCTGGAACCATGTCAATAAAATTCTGCCAATAATTCTTCTCCAATTGACCCGATAAATTGCTTACGGAAAAACTCAAGTTCCTGTTCCAGTGACTTGGTCATTTCTGGAGAATGCTGTATGATTCTCAGATGACGTGATCCAGTGAGCAGTGTAAAGCTCAAGCCCCTGTATTCCATCAGGTCGGTAGAGATAAAGTATTCCTTGAAGTTCGTGGATACATTGTCAATGATCTTGAAATCGACCTTGTGGAATTCCTCTGCAAAGTTGGCAAGGTATAGTCATGTCGCTTTGGGAGCTTACACATGCGTGAATCAGCCGGGGGTTCTCGTTGGCACTAGTCCATTTTTATTTTATTTTATTTGTTCTGCTGCTTCAAGGACTTCCCTAAACTTCTGGTCACAGCAGAGCAATTGGAGGTTACTTCTGACCACCTCTGCAACAGCAAGCATTTCTGAGAATGTCACATCTGATCCCTGAAGGGCCTTGCTGAAGTGCTCAAGGCATTGAAGGAAGGGGAATTAACCAAACTAGCCAAGGACACACTTTCCTGAAGACGGGCAGCTGTGAATGCCGTGAGCACAAGATGCAGTTTTGTCCCCGAATCATCATTTTCTTCCTGTAGGACATCTAGCACACCTTCAGAATTCTGCAAGACAGATTTTTTACAGTAGAGGAACGTGTGAGCCAACACCTTGGGAATATGGGCTTCAGTTGTGTAGGGGAGGAACAGCTCAGCATCATTTGCATGGATATTTAAATACAGGTGCTTAAACTTCCCAGAGCTGTTGTAGCGATTCCCGAGTTATTGGACATGATCTCGAGCAGCTCGTATAAATGGAGCAGTTTGCAGGGCTTTGGATGTAATCAGGTGTGTGACGTGAGCTCTGCAAGGAACATACTTGGCCAACGGTTGGATCTTTGAACCTGGTGTTGGCTTAGTGGTTAAGGTGGTGGCTTGGGATCCTAGGGTCCTGAGTTCAAGCCCCATTGGCTGCTGAATTAACACCAAGGGGTTGACTCTAGCCTGTCATCCTTCTAAGGTCGGTGGAATGAGTACCAGTGTAGCAGCCAAAAGGCTGCACACGAAGGGAAGGGGTATTGATGGATTTATTAAAATCTGGTAGTGGTGTGGTACAAGCATGATGGGCTGAATGGCTTCCTCCTGTGCAAAATTTCCTAAAATCCTAAATCTTCTTTACCTCTGTTCGACACCCTTTGTATTCCCTGGATGGACATTTTGCTTGCCCTGTTGTAATCTGTGTGCTGAGGTGTCCAATCGGCAGTTTGAGCCATATCAGAGCATGGTGCAGCATCTTACAGGGAGTTTCTCCTGCCGTTTATGAGATTTGGTAGAGGCCCAAAAAATCCTCTTGAACATCAAACAAATTGGTCAGATAACGCACACAAACAGACTCCTGCTCATTGGCCTGAATGTCTTATGTCCCATCAATTACGAGAAAGGCACTTGGTGGAGTGCATATCTCCACGACGTAATGATCTGATCCACGAGAACATATCGGGCCCATTACATTTTTGAAATATCATGCTATATATCGTTTTTGGCCCTATCTCAATGGTGAAGAATCAGTTTAAAAAATTAAATAATTCTCGTATCCAGATCCGAATCCGGATATTCACTGAAATCGAATCAATTAGTCCTTGTCACCAAACCTGTCCACCAAGTTTCATCCGAATCCATCCACAACTTTTTGAGATATTGTGCTATATATCGGTTTAGCATCTAGCATCTATATATCGGTTTAGCATATTCACCATCTCTCAATGGTGAAGAATCACTAAAAAAAACTTATCAGATCCAGATCTGGATCTTCACCAAAATTGAATCAATTCATCCTCGTCGCACCCCCAACGTGTCCACAATGTTTCGGCTGAATCCGTCCACAACTTTTTGAGATAACCTGCACACAGACAGACAAACAGACAGAGAGGGGTAAAAACATAACCTCCTTCACCTTTCGTGGCAGAGGTAAAAAACAAAAACAAATTGAGTTCATTGTTGCAAATGCAGGATGCTTCAAAAAGATTTATACAACCTTGACTTCCTGCCATTTCTTTGTTTTTTGACCTATACTCTTTTTCTTTTCAGAGTTTGGTGGTGTAATTGTGGTATTTGTTCCCTGGGATTTCTCGCTCCGCAGCTAAACTATGCCATTGACAGTTTCTTTTTTTGTATACATTGTCGAGGTTCGTATGAGAGCTAGCACACAACTTACAGCAAGGGGGGGCATGAGACAAGAGGGGTGGGAGGGGGGAAGACAAAACAGTGGGGAACAGAGACATTAGGAGATCTGTGAAAGGGAGACAGTGAAGCAGAAGACAAAAGTGGTGGCTCATATGTGGTATGAGACTAAATCATATGTCGACACCCTCCGGAGATTCTGCTGGGAATATGACATCAGAACATGTGATGGACCCACAAATGGTGCCACTCAACGTGTTGTGAAATATTTTGAGCACAAGGGTACAGTGCACAACCAAAGCAAGGGCAACAATGGCAGGCCAGCATCAGTAACCAAGAGCCAAGACAACATCGGCACCGTGTGGAATTCTGCAGTGGACGGTCCCAGGAAGTCCCATCGCCGGTGCTCCAGGGAGCTAGGCATCAAACCAACATCAGTCTGGCATATCCTGACTGAAGGAACTGAAGCTTTTCCCATACATCATCTCTATTAGGCATAAACTGAATCAAGATGACATGAGGACACATTTTTTGAGACAATATTGAGGCTCGTATGAGAGCGAACACAGAACGTACAACAAGGGGAGCAGGACACAAGAGGGGTGAGAGAGGGAAGGAGAAAACAGTGGGTAACAGAGACATTAGGAGATCTGTGGAAGGAGAGGGATGGGGTGGGGTACACAGGGTAAACGAGATGGACACTAGAGGGACCTTCAGGTCCTTAAACTTCACGGAATTTCAGGTAGGAAAGCAGGGAATTTGAAGAAGGTGGGTTTGGGGTGGATTAAGAGGGGTAGAAAAGATCGTAGTTTTGGAAGGGGGAAGATAAAAGATGGTGGTGAACAGCTGTTTTGAAGACCAAGAGAGAAGAGTGGGATTGAAGAGAGTGTGGGAGTTTATTCCAAAGGTGGGGAAAAAAGAGGAATGAAATGAGTGGAAGGTGAGCAGTGATTCGTGATTTTATTATAGTAGTTTTAACAGAAGGGGGTTGCTGGTGGACCTTGAGCACCCTGTGGAAATAAGGGGGGGACATATCTCGGACAGTGGGGGGGGAGGGCGAGGACCGAAAAGGACAGTAGAAGACAGAAAGACCACAAACTTGCCTGTGGTGAGAGAGTGAGAGACCCAAAGACTCAGCCTCATCACGCGAGATATAAATAATGCTAAATGCCTTGGTTTCCACAGCGTGAAGCCGATAAACCGGGGAGAGCAGTACACCATGAAGCTGCAGATGAAAGCTTTGTATGTGGTCAATAGCTCAATTGTGCCAAGGAAAAACTTTGCACGATGGAGGATGCCCAGGCGGCAACTGGCTTTGGTGGCCAGCTCGGAAATGTAGCTTTCCTCGGAGCGATCATGGCAGATAGTGAGACCCAGAAGCTTGAATGAAAGGACTTCTTCAAGAGGATTGTTGAGAAAGTAGATGGGGGGGGGGGGTCTAAACGGTCCTTTCAGAGAGACATAGTGAGAGTGTGGGATTTGGCTGGGTTGAAAGACATGTTCCACGTGTGGACCAGTTTGTGATTTTATCCAGGTCTGCAGTGAGCGAAGAAGCTGCTGCTTGCCGGTCTGAGGGATGGCAGATGGGTGCGACTGGGTAAGGTGGGTACAGAAAGCGACGGGTTTGGGATGCAATATTTAGAAGCAAACACGGAGTTTAGGCATTCAGCCTTTTCACGTGCTGTGTCAGCTGTGGTAAGGGAGGTAAGGGAGGGGATGGAGGGGCAACATACACCAGAAACAGACAACTCGACACCACCATGATTTGGAGGAGGGAGACAGGTTTGAGATTTCAGACTTGAGATTGGAATGATGTTGTTTCTTGGCTCTCCTGAGGGTAGACACACCCTTGTTCTGAGCTTTGTGAGAGGTTTTCTTTGCCTTCAGTTTGCCTCAGATTGCCTTCAGTTGGATTCGCCTTCCATGAGGTGAAGGCAAGTTGGTTCAGGACAACTGCCTTGCCACAAGCTTCAGTGTACTTTGGGCAGCAGGAAGGGGAGGCCAACTGAAGATGAGGTGGGATAACTCTGTGCATGAGAGAGAGCAAGTTTCTTTGAAAGACTTCCCAGGATGAGTTGATGGAGACCAGTCTAGAAGTATGATAGCTGCTTGATGTCCCTGCCAGTTGGCCTGAGTGAAATGTCAGACTCGACAGCGCTGAGGTGGTTCTCTAATAACAGCCAGAGAGATGTTTACTTTGACAAGCATGTGGTCAGATGAACCGATTGGAGCAGAGGAAGAACAGCAGATATTTTAAGGGAAATTTGTCAAAATCAGATCCAGAAGAGATGGAGTACCGTTGGTTGAAATCCGGGTCGGGAATTTGACCGATTGAGTCAGTCCCAATGAGTCGTATAAGTCTTTTGCTGAAGTGCCATGGCAGGTGAGAGAGGTACCCACACCCAGCCTACTGGCATAATGACAATCGATATGCTGTCCACCCCTCCTCCAAAACGTGGAGGGGACACCCACCCCCACCATCCCTTCCATCCCCCACCGATCTATGTCCATGCATCCTCGACATATCTCAGGCATTTGACATGGTCTGGCATCCTGTTTTGCTTGCTAAGTTCTCTGATGTGGCGTACATGACCAAATCGAAAATGGAATTATCAATGACTACTTACTGCTAAAGGTTGTTGACTTCGTCCAGTCCGAGCGATGTCTCATAAGTTATTAAGCTTGAGTTTGAATGAATACAGTCACGACTTCAATAAGAAGTAAGAAATGGCGTTTCACCAGTGGGCCAATGCGGCGTCGTGTCCACAAAATAATATGATGCACTCGGTGAATCGGGTGTCATAAAAGGCCAGTGCCCGTGGGAATAAGCTGCTCACCAAAAGGGGTTCGATGATTGCAGTCCCATGGCGGAAAGGAGTGAAAACCCACTGAAGATAGAGATGCCACGCGGCATGTGGTATGAAGCTCCGGGTACAGAGAGCAAAGTACTGCTGGAGGAAAAGGTACGAAATCCATAAGTCAAGAGAGGAAATGCATCACTGAGGATAGTTCTGTGAATGCGGTTTAACTCCAGTGTACTCCAGTGAAACTCAAGTCCATGAATCCTTTCCAGGATGGTGTAAACTGTAAATAGTGAGCTGTCAGGCAGGGAAAGCATCACCACACTTCCGTTCTAGCCTTCCTTCGTGATCGTCTCTCAAGACGGAGATCCTGGAGCCTGGTAGCAATGTTGGGGAAAATCATTGGTTAGAAACCAGATAAAAATCACGCCTACATTACTGTCATTGGTTGGACAAGTAAATGGAACAAAGTTAATGATGTAAAAGTACTAACAAATTTGCACCGATCAAAAGTACACGACAACCACCTTCATTTCCTGGATTTATGATTTCCCCCACTCACACAGTCAACAGGTTGCTATCAATGCAATTCTCTCCTCCCCTCTCCCAGTGGAGGCTGGGATACCATAAGATCATGTTTTGGGCCCAGTCTTGTTCCTCATCAACAGAGATGACCTTTCTGATGCGATGGAAAACTCTCTCTTCCTTTTGGGAGATGACGCCCCCATTGTATTGCACAGTACCCCCATCCCACTACTAAGCAGAATGTAGCTGCACCACTCTCTGCTGATCTCGAAGTTATTAGATGCTCGTCTGATAAATGTAACATGTCCTTCAATCCTGGATACTCTCACTGTCTCACTCTGTCACTCCGGAAGGATCATGAAATGAACTCACATATCTATTTTGATGATCATCCACTGATAGAGCTTCATTCTCTTGAACTTCTAGGCATCACCATCAGCCATGACCTCTCCTCGTCTAACCCCAGAGCAAAACTGGCCTCCAAAGCCAGCCGCAGAGTGGGCATCACACGTCAATCAAGGTCGTTCCTTGGAAAATCAGAGCTATTTGCAGTCTACAATCCCTTTGTCTGTAGTTTAATGGAGTACTGCTCTCCTCTATGTGCTGATGTGCAGCATCACACTGGCTCTCCTTCTATGGAATATAAAGCTATAATCGTATAAACATTGAATCGCCCATGATGAGGCCAAAGCACATGATGTGTTGCTTTCATATTGCAGGCAGGTTGGTGGTCTCTCTGTTTTCTGGCTCATCTTTTCCAATATTACTCCCTTTGCTCTCTCATTCCTCTGACCTTCCCCCACATTTGCAGGTCCAGGATGCATGTCTTGTTCCATTAACCCCCTTATGGTTAAACTTGCAAAATTGAGCGTGACTGCACACCTCATCTCCTCTGTTTCTTGTTTCTCCGGTCTAGGAAACTGCCTTCCAAAGGCTGTTCTTTCCGACACCAGGGCTTCAAGTGGGTAGTGCACTGCCATCACATGTCAACCCACCCTTCACCCATCCTTTAACCCTGGTCTTTATTAACCATTACTAACCCAGCCCTCTTCCTTGCAGTTTTCAGGGTTTCCTTCCCTCCTTTCTTTTCTTTTCCTCAATTGTTTATTCCCTTGCTGATGGTGCCCAATTGTCACCCACTACCCACTGTCAGTTCAACCTTCCTCTTCCATGAGCCTTACTCTTACAGAAAAAAGGCGTCATTTGTCAGAAGCAGCGTCTCGCCGGACACCAAATGAAGGGAGCACTCGGTTTTTACTCTTGTTTGTTTGTTTTCTTATTCGTCTGGGTGATATCTCAGCCATCCTTTGAGCTGGGAAGGTGAAATTTTGGGACAAAAGTTAAGATGAGCTTTGGCAAAAACGTATTTTTTATTTTTTGATTAATCAATTAGTTGATTAATTACTTATTTATTATCGATTTATTAATTCCTTATTTATTTTCTTTCTCATCTGGCCAATATCTCAGGCACCTTTTGAGTGAGGAAGCTGATATTTCGACACAACAGTGAAGAAGTGATTTGGCTATAAATGGCTATTTTTGATTGATTAATAAATTAATCGATTAATCGTTCATTTTTCAATGAATTACTTAATTTTCATTAAGTTAGATTCAGATGAAACAATGGTGGTTTCGGTATGCTATTAACCAATTTATGAAGAAATTAATTATTTTACAAATTATTATTTATTTAATTATGCAATTAATGAATCAATTATTGTACACCGCTCCCTCCCAATTTAGTCCTGCAGCGTAGTCTGATATTTCAGATCAATTGTTCAAATTTGCATAAAAGCACCAAAATTGGTACCATGTGAATAATGTATTCCGAACAATTCTAGATATGGAGCCACACGAGATTGTGCCTTGGTCAGCTTCGGCGACCATTTTCCAAAATGGCCGCCATTCTACTTTAGCGAAATTGGCTATATGCTCTTCTTTTCTTATTGTATTGGTGGTAGATATAAGGAAAGTGTAAAATTCAGTAAATTGACCATGAAAAGGCGTATTCAAATATTATGAGCCAGTATTTTCGGTAAAAAGCCATTATTTGATTTGTAATTGCTGCTCTCCTGAAATTTTCGCTGAAAAGTACCATTATTGCCTGGAGAACAAGAGTCAATTGATATTCATCCACATTCAATGGGTTTGGAATCAACAAAAATTGCATTATAGATTACATACTTTACTCTATTTTGAAAAGGGAACTGATAATTGTGATAATGACAAACTCAGAAAATGTAGTCAAATTATTGCACACTTCACTTTGAAGCGGCTACGGTTTACTGTGTACTACATTCTACCAGGACACATGGTGCACGCATACATCAGTCTAGTACATATGAGTTTCTGAGCTCAAGTGTACTGGCTTCTGGATCAAGAAGTCAACACTTTTACAAGCAATGCGACTTTGCATTTGCACATTCTAAGCTAGGCCGATATCTCAGTCTGTGTCTACTGCGTCTGTCTACTGGCATCTTCCTTCACAAGCACACAGTCCAGTGCATTGCAGATTAGCCTTCTTGCATTTGCAGCGGTTTCTACAGCCTTTTTTGCAGCCGCACGACAACAGCTCGAAGCAGCTTTTTGAAGCCTCAGGGAGTGTGGTCCAGAGCGGTTCGTAGGACCCATCCTCTGTTTGCCGCCAGCCCAGCTTGTTGGTGATGGAAGCACGGGTTGAGGGACCAAGACCTGCCCCCAGACATAGCCACCCTGGAAGACTGATCTCTTCACATGCTGTTCCAAAGCATCGTAGGTAGGTGGGATGCGCTGGACGGAGTTCCTCTTGGCGAAGAGTTTCTTTCTGGCCTCGTTGACATCCGTATATGGACTGGTGCGGTCATAGAGGAGCACCACAAACCTTTCAATGCAGTGCATTGTGTCATCCTGGATGTTGACTGGCGTGGTGGTCAGGGTCACAAGAGAATCTGTCAGTTCTGGAAACGAGTTCCATGTGGCCCAGGCAGATTTTTCTCCATGCCCCACGAATGCTGATACCGTGTCACATCCGGTCATGGCGTGGAAGACAGGGAGGGACGTGCCTTCTGTGGACCAAGGGAGGCAGCTATTTCATGGGCAGGGATGTAGGCTAGTTCTTGCCCGTCCCAAAGGCAATCCAGAGTTCATCGCATAGTAGTGCCTGGGCTACCATCACCGCCAAGACGACGACGTCGGTGTCTACGTTTCGAACTTGAATCCGACGGTGGTCATGTTCTGCAGCATGGGCCACATGTAGCATGATGCGAGTGTCCGCCTCTTCTTGACCGCATGGAGCCAGAGAGCTTTTCATCTTCCTGCCTTGGAAGGCAGATGACTGCTTCACCATCAGTGACTACCAGCTCCTTTGCCCCATCATGGAAGGACTGCACCAGCACATCGGACAGGAAGGTGAAGAGCTCCATCTTGTTTGCGTCGACACGTAGGAAACTCTGCCAGTTTCCTGGTATGGCTGCGGTGCTCACCACGCGCC